>JADLZL010004983.1:0-246925 GCA_015844335.1 Chrysopogon serrulatus | reverse complement strand
TCCTCCAAACTCTCCACATCATCGCAGGTCCAAAAACTTCAATCGTTCCTTTTCAATACTTCAAATTTAGAAATATATGTCGACAATCTTTTCTTATCAGATTATCCTGAAAATTGGTACAGGTTACATCCAATTGGTATCCTGCATACGTCGCCACTGTCCAAATCGGTACATCTCCAAAACTTATTCTTTAATCCATGCATCATATACCAATAGTGGGGTTCAACCTCAATGGCTCAATCAGCCGAGTCCTAGATCTACCTTGAAGATTGATGATTACCCTAAACTAGTCTGTATAATGAGAACATTCTTAACAGTTTCAATCTAAAATCTTGGTTCAATCAAAAACTTATGTGTTGCAATCACCTACTGTTTTTTTTCCCAGTTGTACTTAGTCCGAATTAATCTGGAATTACATATCATCTTCCATTTTCAAGCCAAAAAGAAAACTCACACCGTGATCTGTACTAAACTCACCCTAATTACTATATATACTCATATCTAGAATTACCTATGTTTGATCATAGCTAAATTTACTACTTAATTCTGTTCCAACGTAGCCCTTGTATGTAACCTAGCCTACAACTATTTTTTTCCTATAATATTGCATTCTCGAAATATTCGAGACCCTTACTTGAATCCATTCAATATGCAATCATCCACAACCACGCAAGGTAAAAGACCATCCAAAGATATATAGCTAACCACATGCATGTTGATCAAAAATGCTTAGAACCGAGGAGATTTCAGAAAATTTATGTATCTATCAATGCTATGAAATGTCTCTTCACAAATATCAATAGCACCATTACCCTTTCCTTCTATAATCAGTAACCAAATAACCTTGCTAAGAGCTCGGTTTATGTTATGCGGATCTACCGATCCGATAACCCGATTATATTTTAGGATCCAACCTATTCTAGCAAATACTATTTAGTACAGGTGAAGCCGGGTTTATTTTAGGCAGTGCTCCTTAGGTCACTCTCAAAACCCTTGATATAAACTTGCTTCTTAATTCAGTTCCAACCAAACCTGTGTCTAAGCATAGCTATAACTGTTTCTTCCTTATGCAGGTCACTTATTGAATCCACCAATTATGCAGTCATCCACATCCACCCAAGGTGAATTGTCATCCACAAACATGTTATTTTCAGCATGCCATTATACAATTCACTTATATAATGATATAATTGTTGCTATCTTATTACAGCAATAAATTCACAAGTATGCAGTCATTGGTAGACTCGGTAGAGAACATGATGCATACAGTTTGTCTCCATACCAAATTATGGAAGTCATTGCACTTGAACTAATGCCATATATTGATCCATCGGACATAGTACATGTGCCACCAAACTATATTATTTGCTCAGAAAAACCCAGAACTACAGCATAGGTTACTTGCTCGCCCAACCATACACACAAAGTATTTTGAGCTAGAAGTATTACCTTGGTGCAAGGAACATGAGTGGGCTCACTGCCATGGATCACAGGTGAATACTATCTTCTCATATCATCTCCTTCTAACTGTTGGAAATATTGAAACCTATATACTAACAAAACTCCTTTTTCAACAAACATAGCTCCCGCAAATCGAGGGGTCAAAGATAGCTATCAATCCACTTGACATCCTTCCTCGTAGTCAAACAAAAAAGACGGCAAGAAGGTTTACCACTTCACTTATTGAATCTATCAATTATGTTAATGCCTTTCTAACACATATTTAAACAATTCTGATGTATAGTACCCACTTCTTATCTGCAGGTATCCATCATCAATTAAAGGATTCTTTTTGCACCGCAATAATACAAGAAATTATGACCTCCGAGCACCGGACCTCAGTTACCTCCTCATTACGGAATTAAGAGACTACTACAATGCCAAATCTAATGGATTCACAGAGATCGAGAGAAAAATTAAAGAGATCCATGCTATGTTCCCCTGTTATTTCGACACAACGGATAAACAACTTGCGAAATCATCAAATCTACACGACCACCACACAATTGGAAGCAATTTTGAAATCTTACATGACAACCGAACCTTCATCATCGCCTTGAAGACTGCTGTTCACTCTAGAGACACAATCTTAAAGGACCTCAAATATATTGCGCACTCTATTCTCAAATATATCAAGACACCTCTCAACTTGGAAGGATTTACACATGGACCACCCTATATTGAGGTAATAACAAGTAATTCACTCATAACTCATCAACATTACCATAGATTTTCATTCTTGCAGTCAACTATTGTTTTTTTCATGTTACAGATTTCAGTTCCATCTACATATGCCCAACGGCTAAAAGTTATTTATACTGCTGCTATACAAAAGATTCACAACACAAAGCCTATTATTGAAACTATCAAGCGGGAGACGCATGTGTATGAAACTTATGTGACAATAGGTAATTCCACAAGAAGGTATTACGGTGACCACACCAAATCTGCAGAAGCAATGGAGGTAGCTGCAATTTTTTATGCTCTCAAACATATCACCAATGTTCAAGGCTATAGAATCATTGATCTGAATTTTCCAATACTTCAAAAATTAGTCTCTGACATTGATGCTTGGAATGCACACATCAATAACTTTAAAATATTCAAGAACATCACCCTTAAAAGGATATACAAGTTTTACAATAATATAGTAGATGCCTGTCAACCAAGAAGAGAAGCTCAACTCCAAGTGAAGGATTTACAAAGTCTTGAGCAAGCCACATACACCCTTTTCCAAACACTTGATGATTTATGTCAAGCCATATCCGATCGTGCAACCAACTTAATACCTGCAAGGTAAAGTATACCATGCATTTAAACTTCAATACAATTAGAAGGTCTTAAACATAATAGCTGTCCATATTTTACAGGAAAAATATCATGCAGTTCGTATTGGAATATATTCCCCGACAAGGTCATACTACCGTTGGGGTCAAGCACAGAGACCTTCCGTACCATCCACATGACAAGAACAGTGTTAATTGAGGTAAAACTTCTTTCTGCCTGCTTTCCAGTTCAACTGTTATGAACCAACCAATACTAAGATCGTACCTATTTAAAGTATCTCCCCTGTATATTGCTCTGCAGTTCAACTGTTATGGAACAACCAATACTAAGACCATAGCTATTTAGGGTAGCTCCCTGTATATTGCTCTGCAGTTTGTTATCGATACAATGTTACTCAATATCTATCCACAATGCATGATCCACAATATTATTCTTGGAAATAGAGCTGTCCTTTCTGTCTTAGTAAAACAAATTAGATCACCTAAACAAAAGTTGGTGATTCACACATGGCTTTAGACATGTTATAATGTAAAGGGAGAAAATAATATAGATATTAGCCATAACTCATATACATATCACTAAGGATAACACAGTAATTAGTTGGTAACTCCCCTTTATTAACCATGAATAAAACAGTAATTATTAATTATGATTTTATATAACCTAATTAAGAGGATTATATATAGGAGAGAATAGTAGATTGGGACCTTGGGGGGTAGCTAAGACCATATAGCTAGCTAGCTGGTAATGGCGGACCAGTGATCGGCAGCGCCGTTTAACCTTTCATTGTGGAGCTCTTAGTTGGAAGCTTCGAATCACATAAGCCAATCGATGTCTTTAGTCTTTAGTCTCTGTCAGGCTCCATTTCAGCTCTGGGTCCACTACTGATAACTAGCATGTGCATGCTCAGCATCTGGGAAGGTCTTGATAATTTAAAATTCAGAGAGTCCATGTGAGCTGATCACAATCACTGAACGTAATACCCCTATATAATTAATGGTCTGACCTGAACTGTAATCAGGCGGATTTCTGTCAGTTATAAGTATGATACAATTTTACAGGTTCATTCTTCATGTGATCATTCTCATTTCCTTTGAATTTTCCCCCCTCTTCTACTCTGCAGGGGAAAACTGGAAACCATTTTCAACCAAAGCCCATTCCACCTTCTCCAACAAATAAGGTTCAGAGATTGAGCCACTTCAATTGGACTTCACAAAGCTCAACGACTCTACTTCCTGCTGAAGATGCACGCAGGGACTCTACTGCTTGCAAAAATTTTTGGCTTTTGTTTATCCTGCGTTACTGTTACGTACCTGCTGAAGATGAACAGATATTACTCAACTATTCAGTGACCATTATAAACCAAACCAAACATTCCTTATGTTTTTAAGACATATTTTATATAAGATTACTTAAATTTTGCTTTTCGATTGTAAAGCAGTATTCGTGTTTTTTTCTTTATGAAGCACTTCAGTACATAACTCTTACTTTCAGATTTATGAAGCAGTATTGCGCTGAATGAACATGTGATCATTCTCATTTCCTTTGAATTCAACCTTTCTTTTATCTCTATTTTTTTTAAAAAAAACCCGCAGCAACGCGCGGGGAATCCCTCTAGTACTAATTATTACTAAGTAGTAACAGGAGGAACGATTCTTATTATTTTTTATTTTGTTGACTATGCTTTTTTTTGCTACGGTCGATGCTCAGATACTCACTATATGGCTGTTGCAAACCGTAATCATAGAGCTAAGATTAGCTAATCACATATTTTTTAGTAAATTTACAAAATAAATATTTCTATGCAAACTAAACTGTATTACAAAATTAGTTTCTCTAATAGTAGTAATATTTAGATAATTGGTCTCTGAACACTTCTGGACTAGTAGTAATCGGTCCCTGAACCATTACTGAGTTAGTAGTAAGATATTTTTTTTTTTTCTGAACATTTGAGTTGGTAGTAAGTTATTTTTCTGTCTTCCATAACAGTACATGGCTCATCAGAACAGTGAAAACAATGATTCCAGATTCGAAACTAGTAGTAATAAATCTGCACAATATTAGAATATTGGCTCGCACGAATCAACAAGTGAAACAACAAATTATCCTTTTGAAAGATACTCAAGTAGCAATATTTGATTCTGAAAACCATGTGTGCATATCCGAAGACAAGGAAATTTGAACATGTGGTGTCTGTGCAGATCCAAAGTAGTAACATCAAGATGGATTTGCTCCCAAATGAATCTACACAAGAAATCGAACTAAAATCTGGAGAGAATCATGCAAGTTGTGGCTGGACTCCACTGCACGCACCCCAGAACCACAATGGATTGTGGCCATTAGTAACCTGACGATAAGGGCAAGACAGTGTAGTGCGGATCTTGAAGATAAAAGAACTTATCAGTTCGAACGAACTAGAAAGATTAGTGTGATGAAATAATAGATGAAGGAATCTAAAAACTTGAGACCATACCGAAGGAGCCCAGCAGGGTTGCCCATTCATGCATGCCGGAGGGAACACGACACCTCCAGGACCACCGCCACGCCGCACGGATCCACTGGCAGGGCCGCCATCGAAGCACACCGGCCAGTGTTGTCAAGCCTCACGGATCGATTGCCAGGGCCACCGTACATTCATGCATGCCGCCGGTCGGGGAAGTGGTGGCCGCGCGCAGATCCGCTATAGGGAGGTCGCGCCGCCGGACGGGGAAGGGGTGGCCATGCGCTGCCGGCCAGGGAGACAGGTGGTGGCGCCGCCGGAGGGGAGGGACGAGACGCCGCCGGAGCTCTTCGCCGATTGACATGAGAGAGAAAATGAGGAAGAAAAATGAGGACAATCAGGGTTGGGAGTAGTATTTATACACTAATAGGTAAATACGAAAGACAAGAACTTACTGCCAATTATGATCCTATTTACGGTTGCGGGGCCATTACCCACATGCTCGGTTCTACTACTTTGAATTTTATTTACTGTTGCGGAGATCTTTTACAGTTACAGAGTTTGTTGGATATTTAATTAGTTGGGGGCGTTCAATAGTTATTTAGCACCCAGCATGGTGATCGGTGAATAGCATATATATATATATATACTGTATGTATATTCTGCACCTGGGTGCACTCTATATAGAGAATGCACCCAGGCCCAAACCGACGCCGTCGTCCGCGCGCACCTGGTCCGAGCGGCCGCACTCCACTGGTCCGGCCCACCCGAACACCGACGGTCGTACCTGAACTCGACTCAGCACACACCCGATGGAATCACCTCCGGCTTTCTTCTTCCCCCCGAACCGCGACGGCCTTCTTCCTCGAGCCGCGGCACAACAGCAGCGAGCACCCCTCCTCCGACCCCGCGGCGACCCCAGGCGCGTGCCACCCGATCCGCGAGCACGGCGACCCTCAATGGCGGCGCCCGTCCTCCGACCCCGGCGATCCAGGCAGCCGCCTTGATCTGCGAGCACAGCGACCCTCAGCGGCGGCGCGACCCCACGGGTACAGCAGCGCCCGGCGGCGGCGCAGCCTGATCAACGGTGCGCGGCTTCCCATCCCAAACCAGGGGCTGATGGTGCTCTCGGCGATGGCTGCTGATCCTTGCATGGCGGACCCGACGGCGGCGTGGCTCGGCTCGGCCTCTTCCTCAACCGGCGGCACGCGGCTTCCCCTTGTAGTCCAGCGGTCGTGCGACTCGCCCCTTGCAGATGGCCCTCACGGCGGCGGCGGCGGCGTCGAGCCGAGTGCACGGCCCCCATGGCCATGCTCGTAAATCAGGAGGCAGCGGCTTGGCACCCGTCGTATCTCCGACTGTGATATCTCGAGGTGAGCCCCACACAAATCTGCAACCCTCGATAATCATGGAGTCAATTTGCTTTTGGTCTAGTATACTAGTGTCTCGCTGTACAGTTTGATTCATAATTTTTGGGCTGGATTGACTACTATTGTTGCGAACCTCAAATCCTCAATAGTGGTAGCAAAGAGATATATTCCAATTGCCGTATTTTTTTTGCAATGATATATTCCATGGCTTGCTTACTGCTTGTGCTAGAAAAAGACCCATATCATATCTTTTTATCGTAACTTCATCATGACATGTGCTGAATGGATGACACCGTTATGGTAAATGCATACCATTTATTTAGTGTATTCTACACAACATTATCGTAATGGATGACACCATTATGGATGACATGTGCGCACTGTTCAAGGGTTACTTTTATTCTGATAGTTGGATTATGGTAATTTTGCATTCACTTTGTTTATCCTAAATCACATTCAGGAATTAGGAAAAACCTCTTTTGGGTTTCATTTATTTTTGACTGAGAAATTATACAAAGGAGCTGGTGGCTACAGAAATTATACTTTTCTGATGTGTATAACTAGATTATTTTCTTAGTTGTAACTGGTAGGGTGTTCTAGTTGCAATTGGTTGACAATCTCTCTCTCTCTTTTTTCAATGGCAGTGGTTATAATGGACACTGAAGGGAATGCATTAGGTGCTCAGGGCAGCGACCCCCCCACCACCCGGCGTTCTCCCCGTTTTGCTCAGCAAAAAACGATGAACGTATATAAGTTGAGGAAGGACAGGAAGAACAGATTAGAGCTCCCCAATCCCTCCCGAGCTGACGCTGAGGGTGAAGAACATGAAGGACAGGAAGGACATGAAAGTGAATAGTGTGCCCAAGATTCAGATTTTGATCCTGATCAAGATGTCGAGGTTGGTGGTGATGGTGGTACTGGTGCTGATGGTGATGCACTGAATGTAGACAATAAGAAGAGGCGCCGCAAGAAACCTCCTACAATTCGGTGTTCTATAAGGGACGGTTTATAGGATTGGCGGAAGGAAGATAGTTTTTGAGGCCGAGCAATGATGAACTTTCAGGACATGTTGTTTTTGTTTTCGTTTTTCATTGATGTTTATCAGCATCGTGCACATTTGTGTGGTGATATCTGTGTATGTTAACACTGTCTGGAAACTATGTGTCATAACTTGCAACTCCTCCAGCACTCTTGTTGCAATCGTTTCAAAGATTTGTTGTAAATTGCATTTCCTCCCTGATGAAATCTAAATGATGCAGCAAATTTGTTATTAATAACAAGGTCGCATATGTGTTGTAACTTTTGCAATGCTTTTTTTTTGCATATGTTTTACATAATCGTTATGTTTCTTCTTATTTTTTAAGTTGTACTCTATCAATTAACTAGAAAACTTAGTGGAGGCTGGAATTGGTTTTCATACTACGATAATTAACCATGTTGCAATTCGTATTTAACAATGTTTGCAATTGTGTCACATATGATGTTGCAAACGATTGTACAATATGTGTGCAATTTTTTATTAACCTAAGACTTCATTGACTGTGATTAGGGTTCGGGACGTCTAATGTCAGTAGATTTGAGTAATTCCTAGTATAGTCCACTTTTGTTTTATCTTAGCGTTGACTAAGATTAGGGTTCATGACGTCGATCTGGGACTAAGGGCTTCGACCGAGATTAGGATTAGTAGCACCGACGGAGATTAGGGTTAATAGCGTCGACCGAGATTAGGGTTCATATGTTGCAATTATTCATTAACCAGGGAAGCAATTGCTTCACATGCTTTGTTGCAAATGGTGTCAAATAGGTTTGCAATTTTACGTCGACTGAGATTAGGGTTCAGCGTACATTGACAAAAGATTAGGGTTCGGGCGCCATGTAAATCGTCGATAGATTTGAGTAATTCCTAGTATAGTTCACTTTTTCTTTCATCTTAGTGTTGACTGAGATTAAGGTTCGTTACGTCGACAGAGACTAAGGGCTTCGACGAGATTATGGTTAACAACATCGACCAGAGATTAGGGTTAATAGCGTCGACGGAGATTAGGGTTCAGGACGTCACATAATTGTCGGTAGATCCGAGTAATTCCTAGTAGCGTCGACTGAGATTAGGGTTTAGTATCTTGCAATTAGTCATTGAAGATGAAGCAATTGCTTTATACATTGTGTTGCAAATGGTCTACATTAGGTTTGCAATTTTGTATTAACCTGAGATCAGAATTGTCCATTGTATTTGTCCTTGTGCCGTTCTAGGTAGAACGTTTTGTCTATTGTCGTTCCATAGAAAAGAATTGTCCATTGTATTTGTCCTTGTGCCGTTCTATGGAGAAAATTTTGTCTATTGTCCTTCCATAGAAAAGAATTGTCCATTGTATTGTCCTTGTGCCATTCTAGGGAGAAAAAGTCTTGTCTATTGTCCTTCCATAGAAAAGAATTTGTCCATTGTATTTGTCCTTATGTCGTTCTTGCCCGGTTGCAAACGCCCCGACTCTAGTTGTAATTGGATCGCGTCGGGTTGCAACTACATCAGTCCAGCTTGCCTTTGGATCGGATCTGTTGCAATTACTTCCGTCAAGTTGCAATGAGTATGATGTTATAGTTGTGATTAGTCTAGTCTAGCTGTTGCAATTGGTAGAGAATACACACATTTTGGTATATAAAATGCTCGTTGTTCACTAGCTAGGCTTGCAACTAGGTTGTAGCAAATTTGTTATTAATAACAAGGTCGCATATGTGTTGTAACTTTTGCAATGCTTTTTTGTGCATATGTTTTACATAATCATTATGTTTCTTCTTATTTTTTTTAAGCTGTACTCTATCAATTAACTAGAAAACTTAGTGGAGGCTAGAATTGGTTTTCATACTATGATAATTAACCATGTTGCAATTCATATTTAACAATGTTTGCAATTGTGTCACATATGATGTTGCAAACGATTGTACAATATGTGTGCAATTTTTTTATTAACCTAAGACTTCATTGATTGTGATTAGGGTTCGGGCGTCTAATGTCGATAGATTTGAGTAATTCCTAGTATAGTTCACTTTTGTTTTATCTTAGTTCTCGAGATTAGGGTTCAATGCGTCGATACAGGACTAAGGGCTTCGACCGAGATTAGGATTAGTAGCACCGGCAGAGATTAGGGTTAATAGCGTCGACCGAGATTAGGGTTCATATGTTGTAATTATTCATTAACCAGAAGCAATTGCTTCACATGCTTTGTGTTGCAAATGGTGTCAAATAGGTTTGTAATTTTACGTCGACCGAGATTATGGTTAGTAGCGTCGACGAGATTAGGGTTCAGTACATTGACTAAGATTAGGGTTCGGGCGCCAACGAAATCACGATAGATTTGAGTAATTCCTAGTATAGTTCACTTTTGTTTCATCTTAGTGTTGAGAGATTAGGGTTCGTTACGTCGGGACTAAGGGCTTCACCGAGATTATGGTTAACAACATCGATCGTAAATTAGGGTTAATAGCGTCGATGGAGATTAGGGTTCGGGGCGTCACCTAACCGCCGAGTTCAATTCCTAGTATAGTTCACTTTTGTTTCATAACGTTTGGATGAGATTAGGGTTCAAGATGCGTTGACAGAGACTAAGGGCTTCGACTGGGATTAGGGTTAATAGAGTCGACAAAGATTAGGGTTCAATATGTTGACTGAGATTAGGGTTTAGGGCGTCAGCTAACTGTCAGTAGATCTGAGTAATTTCTAGTGTAGTTCACTTCTGTTTCATAACATCGTTGACTGAGATTAGGGTTCATTATATCGACGGAGACTAAGGGCTTCGATTGAGATTAGGGTTATAGCGTCGATAGAGATTAGGGTTATTAGTGTTGATTGAGATTAGGTTTAGTAGCGTCGACAGAGATTAGGGTTAGTAGCGTCGACAGAGATTAGGGTTAGTAGCGTCGACTGAGATTAGGTTTCGTATGTTGCAATTATTCATTAACTAGGAAGCAATGGCTCCACATATGGTGTGCAAATGGTGTACAATAGATTTGCAATTTTGTATTAACCTGAGATTAGGGTTCGTTATGTCGACAGAGATTAGGGTTATTAGCGTTGACTGAGATTAGGTTTAGTAGCGTTGACAGAGACTAAGAGCTTCGACTGAGATTAGGGTTAGTAGCGTCGACCGAGATTGGGGTTCATAGCATCGACTGAGATTAGGGTTTAGTATCTTGCAATTAGTCATTGACGATGAAGCAATTGCTTTATACATTGTGTTGCAAATGGTCTACATTAGGTTTGCAATTTTGTATTAACCTAAGATCAGAATTGTCCATTGTATTTGTCCTTGTGCCGTTCTAGGTAGAACGTTTTGTCTATTGTCGTTCCATAGAAAAGAATTGTCCATTGTATTTGTCCTTGTGCCACTCTACGGAGAAAATTTTGTCTATTGTTCTTCCATAGAAAAGAATTGTCCATTATATTGTCCTTGTGCCATTCTAGGGAGAAAGTCTTATCTATTGTCCTTCCATAGAAAAGAATTGTCCATTGTATTTGTCCTTGTGTCGTTCTTGCCCAGTTGCAAACTGGCCCGACTCTAGTTGTAATTGGATCGCGTCAGGTTGCAACTACATCAGATCCAGTTGCACTGGATCAGATCTGTTGCAATTACTTCCGTCAAGTTGCAATGAGTATGATGTTATAGTTGTGATTGGTCTAGTCTAGCTGTTGCAATTGGTAGAGAATACACACATTTTGGTATATAAAATGCTCGTTGTTCACTAGCTAGGCTTGCAACTAGGTTGTAGCAAATTTGTTATTAATAACAAGGTCGCATATGTGTTGTAACTTTTGCAATGCTTTTTGTGCATATGTTTTATATAATCGTTATGTTTCTTCTTATTTTTTAAGCTGTACTCTATCAATTAACTAGAAAACTTAGTGGAGGCTGGAATTGGTTTTCATACTACGATAATTAACCATGTTGCAATTCATATTTAACAATGTTTGCAATTGTGTCACATATGATGTTGCAAACGGTGTACAATATGTGTGCAATTTTTTATTAACCTGAGACTTCATTGACTGTGATTAGGGTTCGGGGCGTCTACTGTCAGTCGATTTGAGTAATTCCTAGTATAGTTCACTTTTGTTTTATCTTAGCGTTGACTGAGGTTAGGGTTCGATGACGTCGATACGGGACTAAGGGCTTCGACCGAGATTAGGATTAGTAGCACCGGCGAGATTAGGGTTAATAGCGTCGACGAGATTAGGGTTTATATGTTGTAATTATTCATTAACCAGAAGCAATTGCTTCACATGCTTTGTGTTGCAAATGGTGTCAAATAGGTTTGCAATTTTACGTCGACCGAGATTAGGGTTAGTAGCGTCGATCGAGATTAGGGTTCAATACATTGACTAAGATTAGGGTTCGGGCGCCACGTAATCGTTAGTAGATTTGAGTAATTCCTAGTATAGTTCAATTTTGTTTCATCTTAGTGTTGGACCGAGATTAGGGTTCGTTATGTCGACCGAGAGACTAAGGGCTTCGACCGAGATTATGGTTAACAAATCGGCGTAGATTAGGGTTAATAGCGTCGACGGAGATTAGGGTTCGTGACATCACCTAACCGTCGGTAGATCCGAGTAATTCCTAGTATAGTTCACTTTTGTTTCATAACAGCGTTGACTGAGATTAGGGTTCAGTACGTCGACAGAGACTAAGGGCTTCGACTGAGATTTGGGTTAATAGCGTCGACAAAGATTAGGGTTCAATACGTTGACTGAGATTAGGGTTCAGGGCGTCAGCTAACTGTCAGTAGATCTGAGTAATTTCTAGTATAGTTCACTTCTGTTTCATAACAGCGTTGACTGAGATTAGGGTTCATTACATGGATAGAGACTAAGGGCTTTGACTGAGATTAGGGTTCATTACATCTGTGATTTTGCATTAATAGATTTATCCCTTTGTCTATTGTGATTTTGTAAATTGGCCCGACTCTAGTTTGTAATTGGATTGCGTCAGGTTGCAACAACATCAGGTCTAGTTACACTGGATCAGATTGCTGCAATTACTTCCGTCAAGTTGCAATCGGCGCGATGTAATAGTTGTGATTGGTCTATTCTCATGGTTGCAATTGGTATAGAATACATAGATTTAGTATATAAAATGCATGTTGTTCACTAGCTAGGCTTCCAACTAGGTTGTAACTGGTTGCATTATAGAAAATTGGGTGAAAATTACATTCTAAGTGGTTGCAACAAATGCTAACTACGCTGCAGCCAGGTTGCAATTGTATTGTAATCATGATGGCAATTCATAGTACATTAAAGTTGCAATTACCTACTTAAAAAAAGTTCATCAAATATAGTCTTCATAGATCTTGTTTTGTTAAGCACATTTTTTCAAACAACCTAGTGCAAACGGATCTGAAATCGGAGCTACGGTTTAGGAGATATTGCATTTTTTCGATCCAAAACAAAAAGATTCTCTGCATGCGGGATGGGTGGGTGAGAGACAGATGCGTACGTACATGGCTGCTGGTTGTTGTAATCGGCAGGACCAACATGTCGCAATCCAGAGCCACAGCGTGTTGCAATTTGGCGCGGGCGCGCCCCCACGGCTAGCGCGCGAGGCGCTAGAGGAGGGGCGCGGCCCATGTGCCGGCCCATGTCTTGCGGGGGCGCGCCCCACGTCTTTGGCGCGCCGAGGCGTGGGGCGCTGGTTGGGTACAGGGTCTGTGCATTTGCTATAGCAAATGCACCTTGTTGCATTTTAGCCTCGCCGTATATATATATATATATATATATATATATATATATATATATATATATATATATATAAGCGCTTATTTGGTCCCCGGGTACCGAATAGTTATTCAGTACCTGCACCCATCCGGCAGCCAACAGGCTTGCTTCCCTAGCGGTTTTTTTTCTGCATGAGGCTGAGACGGTCCAGGCCCATTTTCAGTGCAAGAATGGCGCCTGCATGCCAGTTTTTTTTTCTTCGTGCACCTTTTACGTCTGTAACGTGTTTTTTTTGTGTGCATATTTTTTGTCCTTGATTTGAGGCCAATTTCTTTTAGTGCAGCTCCTTCTACAACTGTGATATGAGGCCAGTTTTAAATTTTGGAGTTTACTTACAGCCATGATTTTTTTCTATGCAGCTTTTTATGTCCGTTATTTGAGGCAAGTTCTGACACCGTGAAGATCCTTTTTATTATTGTTATGATGACGTCATTAACAAACAAAGATTTGATAGCTGACAGCAAGGCAATTGTACTCAAAAAAGAAAAAGTTCCATTTGCCACATGTTACCATGGAATCTGTGTTCTAAATTTACAATAGAGACAAGAAAAAAGAAATATGAAATCATGCTGGAAGCATGCTCGATGTGGTACGCCCCTCAGCTCAACATTGTGATACAATTGCAGTCCACACTGCCCATGCCACAATCCATGCCCCTGCACTTATTGCGATGACCGCAGCGAGAAGGTAGAAACACATTGATATATTATTATTATGGCCCCGATCCACCAAGAAAACACATCTTCTGAGGAACTCCAGCCTGCAGATAAGAGGGGAAATTGAGACTCAAATCAATTAGTGCCATAGGCAATTTTCTATCACAATGCAGCGAAAATCATCTATACCATCACCAAAATAGATTTCTTTAAGAAACAAATTAGCTAGCAACAACAAGAGATTTCTTTAAGAAAAAAATTAGCCACAAAATGCAAGGATGGAGGTGAGAATCAATAGACGTGCTAGGAACTACCCACTGCAAGAATCAATAATTGCTTGTGTACTAATACCACAGATGCAAACTGAAGCCTGCACTGAATCTTATCCACAAGCATCTCAGCCTTCAGCTTTGAATATCGATCCTACAAACAAAGGTTTTATTTACATTAAACAAGAAGATTGATGGCCCTAACTCATATAAGCCTAAAACAGGACAAATGTTGTAAGGTTGATCACTAAGCAATAGGTACATAGAAGATCATATCCTTCTCTGAAAACAAATTCATAATTTAAACTTAGCAATAGGCCATACACCAAAGGAAATGCAATATACAACAGATCAACTGACATTAGGAAAATTTTTGGAGCACCTGGAGGTGCAGAAGAAAATGCTTGGAGCAGCTCCCCTGTGTCAAGTTAGTGGACAGTGATACCATGGAGATAGCCTTAGCCATCAGAAAGACATCACATAAGTTCAGGTCGGAATTGACATTGGCCATGGATTTCTTTAAGGCATGCAGACATGTGAACTTCAAGCCTGTTTTTATGCCTGGTCAGACAAAACCGTAATGCAGTAGAAATCTTTTGGCACCTGAATTAACCAGTACCTGCACAAATCATCTCTAACAAAATCGAAAGCCAAGAAACTTGATGCTTTATGTTTAAATGAAACACAATACACAATTATAGACTGTAGGACATGGAATCATATCTATGATTTCTCTAGAACAGCAAATTAACCATCTAGGAGGATTATATGAAAAACCTGCAGTACCGCAATTAGCTGAATACAATACAAATTGATTGTGCACATCCAGTAGTACACACTTCCATTGGATCCTCACCTACTAGAATCAATATTGATCAGCAAATAATAATCTTTATAAAATAATACAATCGAAAGCATAAGGAGAATGTCGCAACGATCATAAGAATCAATGTTATGTATTTGTTCATTAGTTGAGAACACAATGAAAAATAGGGTGTCATGTGTCTCATAATCAATCTATCTAATTTGATTGCTCCCTTACATAATCCAACGCAGCATAGCACATTCAGAATAGAAAAAATAATCAAAGCCTGCTGGAGCACGTAAGGCAGGTCAATTGAGAGCAACGCAGCGGGAAAGACAATTACCGAGAGCACACGGACATGAACAAGTGATGTCTCAACTGATCAGCCCTTCTCAATCGCACATGAGTGAGCATAGCCATCAGCTCCATCACTACAAAAAAAAAAAACAAACCATCACAAGAGTCAATTTGATAGATAGATTAAAAATATATAAGATGAATAAATGAAGTCTCTGACCCATTGGATGATTGGATGGCTAGATCTTCAATCAATTTGACTTAGCTCTACGTGCAATGATGATAAAGTTCAAGCCTTAATTTGCCATGCTAATGCATTGAGCAAAAGAAGAGCTACTCCCAACAAGTATGAACTGATTATAGTCTTAACAATAGTTTGTGATCCTGATTTCTTTTTTCTTTCTTTTTTCTTGTAAATGACATCGTCTCCTTTAAAAAATGTGTCAATAGTCATGCTAAAATGCTGGATAATTGGTCCAAAGATTGGTAAAGACCCATGTTTTTGAGGCGCTGTGGCTACGCGCGGCGCCCGAACCCCTTCACAACGCCTAGGCGTTTATGGCAAACGCCTAGGGACGACATATGTATTAGGTGCTGTGTAAGATAAAATTTTAGATACTAGTGCAGGTGCAGAATATACATGTTTGTTCCCAAATCTTGAGCCCAGGTTAGCCTATGTGAGCAAAGGCATTAGTCTATGTGATTGAAGGCGAACGGAGCAGAGCACGCAGCGAGAGAGCACACGCACATAGCAAACATAAAAAAGCAGAGCGAGAGAGCACATGGACCACTACCATGAGCAAGGGCGGAGCAGAGCAAACATAAAAAACAAAAGGAGGCTGGGAGATTTGGGGACCAGGACTCCAAAGAGGAGGCAAGGGACAAAGGGCTCCAGTCCGCCTGCCACCTTCTCTTTTCTTCTCTTGCTCTCTTCGTGAAGTTGCACGCACCCGAGCGATCGATTTCCCCCACAAAGAGGATATGTGCGGTCACTTCCCGCCCTTTTCTTTCAGGCGTGTTCAATTTCCCCCAAATCTCTTACACGCGGTCGATTTGGCGACTACCACTCGACTTCCCGGCGTGCATGCGGACACTGTAGGTGTCCGCCCGACGCCATTCCAAGCCTAGGCGACGCCAAATCCTCTAAAGGCGGACGCCATACCCACGGAGGTCTTGTCTCCTAGGCGGCGACTAGGCGACGTCTCAAAAACATGGGTAAAGAATAACAATAAAGTGCCAAAACTATCTCAACATAGTATGTTAATTGCACAAACAGAGGGCATATAGGACTTTCTAGTTGGGCGGTCACATGCTGCTTTGCTTATTGAAGAACCTAAGACAAATGGTTTCCTATCAAGCACACATAAATTAGCAAAGAAAATAAACAAATTGAAGGAGAAAAATTAGGATAGGAAAATAAGAAATCAAAGCCAAAGAAATTGTATAGACGAGCATAGTAACTGCAAGACATATCAAATGAAAAAAAAGCTGGCCCTCTAACATAGTAATCGCGTGGCATAACAATTGACAAAATGATCTAGTACCCGTAATAAAATTAAGAATTAATTATTCCTCAATCATCTTGTGTTGTGTGAGCCTAGAAATTGTTAGTGTCGCATCAATCATCACCATGATTCTCAACTACTTCGGTATCCTTAAGAGTGTCACCACATGCCACTATGCCAGAAAAGCTTATCAGTGACGCGTCTAGATAGTTATTAGTGACGCGTAAAAGACGCGTCACTGTTCTTGCGTCTGTGATAAGGGAACATCAGTGACGCGTTTTTCCGCGTCACTGATAACCGTCTATCAGTGACGCGTGTATCCAATATGCGTCACTGATAACCATCTATCAGCGACGCGGCTAGCCAATACGCGTCACTGATAACCACCTATCAGCGACGCAGCCAGCTAATACGCGTCACTGATAACACTTCTTAGTGACGCAGCTAGCCAATACGCGTCACTGATAACACTTCTCAGTGACGCAGCTAGCCAATACGCGTCACTAATAACACTTTCTCAGTGACGCGGCCAGCCAATACGCGTCACTGATAATTATTTCAGAAAACAAAAAAAAATATGATTATCCTATATATATGCAATGATCCTATATATACACACACACACGACATAATCCTATTTATATTTATATACACATATACACATCACACATGCTCCACCATTTCAACAATCAATTCTTTACAAGTTTTTTAGATCCAAAACATACTACACAATGTGTTATCAGCCATGGGCCATTGTTTACAAGGTACAAGCGATGTCCTTAATGAGCTCAAAGACAAAAAAACTTAATTAAGCAAGGCTCCATCTGGAGCAGCTGATCTGATCAACAGTTAGCACAGTCTTTGCACTTGCCTGTCAGGCTCGTGTCCTGCTGTTCTCTGCAGCTCTCACTTGCCTGAAGGAATATAAAAACATCCATTATAAGGAGAAAGGCAAGGCATCAGAATTTAGACCCCATATGGGCTTATAACCTTTCAACATGAATAAAACTCTAGTCTGAAACGTGCTTAAACAAAGCAGCATAAACATTGATCAGGATATGGTGAAGACCAGAGTTCTTTTGTTCAGAGATGGAGATAAGCATTAGTAAAATGTAATTTTCTGTGTCATCATACAATAGACCAGAAGGGTTGGTTTTTTTTCTTTATCATCATATTGATCATATTTAACCAAATATCTGCAGATATAGAACAAAGTTTTCAGAAATAAATTTCTGAACTCGAACCAGCAATTACAAAAAACAGTAGTTCTGATAGCATTATGCTATTGTCAATGATTATGAAAAATAGCACCGTCACTATTATTATTAGTAGGACAGCCCTACTGTCAATGAATATGAAAATAAGATAGTGCAGCAAAATTTCTGTCAAATCTGTCATGACAGTTCTGGGTGCCATTATAAAGCAACACAGCAAAAAGATAGTGCTACGTGCCACTGTAAAACAACAGAGCAAAAAGATACTGCACCAACTCTTAAGGTTCACAGCAGCACTAAAGCACTTGCCATAGCATATACTGATATACATGAATTTAATCCAGGCTGTTTAAGAATCCAAGTCCAAGATTAGAAGCACCTGAGCAATTGGGGTCGAAGCAAATCGTTAAGTAGGGACTGGGCCAGCATCTTGACAATCAACTGTAAAAGAGGCATACAAACTGTCACATATACAGTCCTCAACATTTCAGTTGAACTAAATTAACTAAATTGCAGATACACCTTGTGCCTAAGATATAATCTAATTAACTAAATTGAATAGCCACTGTAACTGTACATGCCAGAACACTCAATATCTTACATGGGTTTGTCCACAGGTAAAGAAAGTAACCTTCAGCATATTGTAATTATATTGTAAATAATGTGCATTAAATTTAGTGTTTTGCAAAAAAAAAATCCAGTAGTAACATAGCAGGTCAGGAAGATCTATCATGTAATTCAGTGCTGATCAGAAAGAAAAGGACCTATTGTCAGACAAGAAATATTGTAACAAGCAATAAAGTTTGAGGCTGGCAATGTTCAGAAAAAAAGGGCAGCATGCAGCAGCTCTCTTGCACCCATCAATCAACCAAAACTTGATTAGACACAGATAGTGAAAACATGAATAAGTCAAGATGAAGAAAGAACTAATACTAGGAACTGCAGCCACAATTAGGTGCTGGACAAACATATACTACATGCAAGAAAGAACTAATACTAAGAACTGCAGCCGCAATTGAAGAAAATATTAAACTGAATAGCTACAAACATAAGCAAAAATTGAATGAAGGAATACCCTGCGTAGGAAGGAACATGAAACAGAGAAAGGAGTGACCATTCTTACCATTTGCTAAAAGGAAGTCAACGCAAAAAATCAGAGTTCCTGGAGCCTGCAAGGAAAGAAGACATAGCTGATAACTATGGCTGCAGCTCTCCAAAATATTAAACACCAGAGTTAAAGCATGACAATAGGTGTGTCCTAGTTAAAATCATACCTTGCAGAGACAAAATGAGCAAAAGAACCAGTCCTTCCTCCGAACTCTCTACCTATAAGACAAGAAAATAACAACGGCTCGAAAAAGGCAAACTATTAACTGCGACACATTTTGTAGCATACATTTGAGTTGTAAAGATAAATGCATGGTTCATAAATTCATAAAGGTGACCAAACGTAAATTACATGCACTAATTTATCATTTAGCCAAAGAAATTAAAAAAGCCAAGAGATGCTTCAACAAAGAAGCTGATCCAGGTTACACTACATATAGAATTACAAGCATCAGTCATTACCTGGTAATCCAGATTTTTTTAAGACAGCTGCATGGCCTTGTTGATTTACAGTGTACTTCCTGGTGGATTTAGAAAGCCTGCTGAAACCTGAAAAAACATGGTGCTCGCATTCACTTCAAATAACACTAATAAGAAATAAACACACCAATTATCTCTAAGTTCCATTACCTAGCAATCAGAAATGATCACTAACTACACACCTCAGTGCACATAGCTGCTAAATGATCTGTCATCTCCATGAGCTAAATGTGTTAACTCAGATAGATCACATGAGCAAAAATACTACTCTTATGTGACCCAACTAATCACTAATCTCTAACACCACTATCTCCTTACAGTAAGCAGGCATAGCGTTTCAATATAGTTAAACTGTGACAAACTGAAGTAATTTTTTATTAGAATGCAAAATCATAGTTAAACAGCATATGAAATACTAGGGAATTAGTAAGCATTTTAGAAAATTATTTAGGAACATTATTTAGGAATTTCACATGATAAATTAATATACATGCTCTAGAAAAGCAACAGAACTATCCATAGACAACTGATAGCAGTATATCATACCATATCCACAGTTATGTTTCCAAGCTAGACCTTTACATGCTCTGAGTTAAGCTTCTTCATATGTCACGAAAGACAAGTGGTCAGATAAACAGGTGTGAAGTTGATTCTCTTAACTTATAAATTTGGAAACTACAGCTAGGTGCAAAACTGAATCGTGCAGACTAATTGCCTCTGACAGAAGAGGCAATAGAATTTATGTAACAGTAGATGCTACTTTTAGAGTGCCTGGCAACCAGAAAACAGCACCGAAAACCAAAACCTTAGCACCAGAAGCCCACAATCGGTGAAACGGAATTCATATACACACGACACGATCTAACCATATCCAATCAGTTTATGTAACCCTAGTTGCCCAAATCGAATGCCACAGGAACCGGAGGTAAGTTATGGTTGGGGCTCACCTTGGAGTGGACTGAAGGAGGGGGACGTACAGACACCGGATTGGTGAGGGGGACTCGCGCGGGAGCAGGGGAGGGCGCCGCTGCCTGCCGGGCGCGCTCCTGGACCAGCTGGAGGCGGGAAGGGGGTGGCGGTGGAGTCCGTTGTTCGCCTGAGCCGCGGGGGCCGCCGCCGTCCGCCTGCCCGCCAGCCCTAGCGGCGGCGGGCGCCGCCGCCCCCCCGGGCGGCCAGATCCGCCTGCCAGGGAGGGTGTGGTGGAGGGTGGCCGCCGGTGCTAGATCCGGCGGATCCGCCATGTACGGCACGGTCGCACGGCCGAGAGGGACCCGGGTGGGGGTGGTGTGGGGAGGGGGGACGCAGGGGCCGCCAGCGTCCGAGGGGAAGTGGAGGCGGGGGTTGCCGTCGTCTGGGGTGGGGGGGGGGGGCGGCAGTCGCAGCCTGTCCGGGCGAGATGAGCGAGGAGTGCGAGGGAGTCAGGGAGATGAGACGGCGAGGAGAGAGGCCCCTGCCTTTTCTGTGCTTTATTTTTTATGGTGCCTTTCCTGTGTTTGGGCTTTTTTTTTTTATGAGGCCTGTTTGGGCTTTGGGGTAGGAACTGGAGAAGCCTACACCAAAACTGTGAAGCCAAAGGGGCCCCTAGATATAACGCATGACAGTACTTATCAGTAACGCGTTTCGTTAACACGCGTCACAAATACGTCAATCTATCTGTGACGCGGATTGACAACACGCGTCACAGTTCTTATCTGTGACGCGTCTTCTGTTCAAGTGTCACTGATAGAGTATTATTTGCGATGTGTTTTGTTCGTAGACCATGGCTAGCAACTAATCAGTGACGCGTATTGTTAATCCGCGTCACAAATAGAATATCAGTGACGCGTTTCTTTTCTACGTCACTAATCGACGCGTCACTGATAAGCTTTTTTGGCATAGTGTGCACAGGCATAGGCATGCATCAACAGTGCCAGGAAGAAATAGTGCTGCACTCCACGACACACACGACTCTCTACTATCTCTACATAATAACAATAGTGCAGACAAAAAACAGTTGGTGCGATCCGCCGAAAAATGGCCTCAAGCTAGACATGGCTCACCTTACATTTCTTCCAACAGGGCCTGCAAAATTGATGGATTCTCTAGGTTCTGGTCGAAGCTGTCCCATGAACATCCAACCAACTGCATGTTGATGTTCCCAATCTGAAAAAAGAAGTAAGCAGGAATCAAATTGGAAAGTGCAACACGGAGGAATTGTGAGGAGCATAAAAACTCAATCGGCAACGTATGCAAATTTTTGAAGCAGTAGTAAATAATGTAAAAAAATGTATCGAGAATGTCCGGTATAAATTAGGGGACTTAAATGTACAGCTATTTGTACTATATATGTATAAAAAAAGGTTGCCACAGTTTGAACTTTGAACAGGTCAATACAGATTGTAAAGATTATTTATGAGCTAAAATACTAGGAATCTTTATATTGCTATCTACAAACTCCAGAACCTGGTATTTTTCTACATATAAATAGAGTAAGAAACTAAAAATCGCTTGGCATTTTAATCAGGAAATGTCAAAATGGTCTGGAATTTGACAGAAAATTCCAGTTCAGATGAATAATTAAGTATTTTTTAATCCTGTTGCAATTTGTGCTCTGAACAGGTTTATCATAATATGAAAAAGGTAGAATATACACTACAATCTAGAATAATCCACACAAACAACAGATGGTTTATTTAGTAATGAATGACAACACTCCATTCTACAGGAGATGGTAGCATGCAAATAAGTAGTTAAAAAATGATTTGCAAGTAAAAAAACAAATTAATATAAATAATGCACTTGAACTTGCAGACAAGTAGATGAATGATGAATTTACAACATATAGTCTCTATATCCTCTATTCAGCCAGGAAATTTCTTGGTGGTTCAATAGTCGAAGTTCATAGAATGAAATAAACAGGAACAAGATGATGAGGGACAAAGCATACCGTCTTTGAGCAAATAATAATATTATAGGGAGATCTCAGACTAAACTGTACAAATCATAAACTTATATGCCCATAATTCCCTAATCCCTAATGACATTAAACAAATTGAATATAAAAAAAGGAGCAGGGATCAGAGGTTTTGCAGAGATGCAGATCCATTATTAGCTGTGCACATGTCCAAAGCAAAAATCTTCAGTGACAGTGAGACATCTATCTAAAAAACAAAAGCATGAAATTATTAAGGAAAAGAATCAATTTGAGTTCAGATTTCAGAAAATAATTATTTAACTCATAAGAACATGTATGAATTCAGAATTCAGTTAGCAATAGTATGCAGTGCATGTGAGGAACTGAGCTTCGGCACTGTCCTTGCATTGTTAGCTCTTTCATTCCCCGGACGACCATGTTCCTGCAAGGCTGCAACTAAAATTGAATCAAACATTAAAAAAACCTGCTTGCTTGCATTGCTGTTTCTTCATTTGCCGCATAAAAATTTAGCAAATGAAACATAAAAATCATTTTTTGGTTACCTGCTAGTATCTCCATCCCGTTGGTCCGAATAGCCTGCTAGTCACTTGAGCTGGCAAAGCTTGACGGCAATGAGCACCTGCAGCTTCACATTTGACAGCAATTGTTGCTCCCGCCTGTTGCCTAATCAATCCAAACTTGCATGAGGAGGTTGCCTCTCAATCCAATCTTGCACGAGGAAGCAGGTGGTTAAGGAGGCACCGGCGGCTATGGCTTTGGATCTTGACGGAGAGATGAAAGGGTATAAATTTTAAAATCTGCTGGTTCTCGACGGAGATAGGGAGGAGAGGATGCACCTTATGGATCTGCTCGCTCGTCATCCCGCTCGAAGCCCCTGCGGAGGGGAGGAGGCTTGCCCAGCCAAGTCGGCTGGCCCGCCGACGGCGCCGGCAACGGCCTGTGCCCGCCTGCACAGGTCTCGCAGAGGCGAGGCGGCCCACGCAGCTCGTCCCAAGCAGAGCAGGGGCAGCGGCACCTGCTCCAACTGGTGCCGTCTTGGGGAGCACGCGCTGGGGGTCGGGGACCAGGTGCTGCGCACGGTGCTGAGGTGCTGGGCACGATGGGGCCGTGGGTTGTAGATCCAGGTGCGCGCTGCCGCCGGAAAGGGAGCCAGGGGAGGCCACGCGGCCACCGAGGTGGAGAAAAGGGTGCTGCCGCCAGAAAGGGAGCCAGGGGAGGCCACGCTGAGAAAATAGTGCCGCAGCCGGGTGGGAATGAGAGGGCGCCGCGTATACCTTCCGGCTTCCACACGGGTGGCCGCGCCCGTCACCGCAGGGAGGACCGCACCGCCGCCGTGTGGGCGGGTGGTCCGCACCATCGACGGGAAACAAGGTGGGGTGGGTGGTCCGCCGCCCGGCACCGTGGCCGCCGCAGCCCGCGCGCCCGGCACAGGGTGTGGAGGCAGCGTTACTAGGTTGGGGCGGATCGGAGGCAGGCACGATGGCGAGCAGGGACGGGGAGGCAGCGGGCGGTGACGCCGCTGGCGCCGGGGAGGAGTGCGGGCGGAGGCACCTAGATTCTGGAAAATGGAACCGCAAATAAATCGTGGGTGGGCGGGGCAGCTTGGGAGCTGCTATGCCGCTTGAGCTCTTGGGTGGGTGGGCCAGGTCCATGAGGAGCCTCGGCTCCAAACGTGAGGTGGGCCTGTTTGCACTGCCCAAAGATAACGCTGGGTACTGAATAACTATTTGGTACCCAGGTATCATATAGGGATACTATATATATATATATATATATATATATATAGTATATCAACCTCTCCTAGACCCATCCCCTGCCACGCGGCATCCCAATAACCAAGCCGCGTGACCTGGCTGTGCTGCGCCTAGCATGCTGCCCTAGCTCTGCCACTACCCTCCGCGGTCAAGCCACACCGCCCGACAGTGTCACACCTAGCACGCTGCTCCAGCCCTGCTGCGCGCTTCTCTGCGGCCGGCGCTCACCGGCACACGGCACAACGTTGTGCTCCGCTGCGCTCAAGCATGCATGTGCACTAGGAGCAGCGGGTGGTGGTCGCCTTCGATGTCGAGGGAAGGGAGCTCAACGATGAGAAAAAACAGAGGAAGGGAGTTGTGCTTGTTTTTTTTTTTAATCTTGGATCCAGATAATTTTTTATAATTACATGTGATTCGATGTCCGAACTAGAGTGCTTCTAAACAATTTTGTGGGAGCTGGAATTCACTATGGAGCTGCTCCATATTCGATCTGGGTGAATCTGATGCTCCAGATCTATTTTTTCAAAGCTAGAGCTGTCCTACGGGCTATAGTAACAGACAGCAACAATGCGTACCGTGCGGGATGGGATTTTGGAGCGCCGTGCATCCAGATCCAGCATTTATACGCCCCTGCTGTTGCTGTCTGTTCATTCACCACAATTATGCCCTCTTTGGCTCTTGCCCAGCTTAAGGTTCTATGACACTGTTCACACACTGTACCGGTGCTGTTTATCGATCTTTCTTCTTTCATCTCTCTTCCAAAATAACTAGAAGCCGATGAAAGCCATCCCATAAAGGCTTCACACCGGCTTATGAAAGTCATTTCTATAGTGTCAATAGGTGGAGAAGCCGAGTCCATATCTTCCTGTTTGCTTCAGCTTATCAGACGGCTTATCAGTGGTTGTAACAGTATTTTTGTCTCACAAAAAATCAATCGTTTCAGCTTATCAGCTGGCTTACAATACCAGCCAAACAAAGAAGGCCGTCATACTGACGGTGACATGAGACATCTCCGTTTGAATTTTTAGGTTGGACAGACACAGGTGACAAACAAATTCTAGAACAAGAGTTGGCATATGTGTACCACGTTCTTATTGATAATCACATAAATTGATAAGATTCAGTTTAGCTAATAAATGGAAAAATTAAAAATTGTACCTCCCATAAAAAATAGTTTTTACAAACGGTATTATTCTCACAAAGAGTAATTTGCCAAAGATAAATTAGGACAGAGATATGACTTACTCCTTCTATAGTAATTCTGAGGCCTCGTTCGGTAGCCTAGGATCCAAACCCCAAGATGAACCAATCCAGGCCTAGAATTAGTTGATCCACCTGTTCTCACTCATTCCAGGGGGGTGTTTCATTCCCTAGCAGAACCAATCCAGGAGCCTCCTATTGGTTGTTTAGTTTAGCAAGGGATGAATCCAGGGTTGTTGACTGCATGTATACATATCTAGGCATTTAACTTACACACAGAATATACGAACAAGCTTGAAACAATTGAAATTACCATGCAAACCCAACAAAAATTTCATGACCTGACACAGATGTAAGGGTTTGTTTGGGACAGCTCCACAAGTTCTAGATCCACTAAATTCAAATCTAGGTCTAAGTTTTTCATCAAACACCTCCAGCTCCACCAACTCTACTAGTAGATCTACTCCACGAAATTGTTGGATCTGCCTCTACATTCATCAAATTGGTGGTCACCTCAAGGGGTGCTCCACCACATCCATCTTTGATGAAGTTGAGAGAAATTACCCATCCTGCCACATGTTACACACCCAAGCATACCAGCTCGTTCTTTTTTCTCTTTCTTTTTCCGTTCTTCCCCGTCGAGCATCTGTGCACACCTCGCTCTGCCACCGCACCTCCTACCTCCACCGTCGTGTTTCCATGGGTCTCCTCGACTGTGCCCTCTCCATCAGCAGGCTCCGGCATGTCTTTGCCCACTGGCCCTTAGGATGTGCCGCACAAGCCCGGTCTGCCCTGCGTGTGGCCGCGCCCATCGGGTCGCAGGTCGCGGCCATGGCCGTGAGCTCCGCCTGCCCAGCGTCCCAATGCCTGGGCATTGATAGGCTACTGGAAGGACTGCTGTCGCTCGTGGCCATCGAGAGGCCATGCCCGCCCGCAAGCCTGTCTGTCCTCCCCCGGCCGCAAGCGCCTAGCCCTGCTTCTCCATGGCCCTCTCCGGTGTTGCCTGTGGGCCAGGGGTGGAGGCAGAGGGCGATTAGCCACCCAATGAACCTGCCCTTCTGCCTCTGAGAGGCTGCGCCAGCCCACCACGACTAGGCCGCCTCCCGAGCCGGTGCCGGTTTAGCCATGCCCACATACACTGTTGTTGCATATTCGGACACGTTTCAACTTGGACAGTACAAGGCCTCAATGTGAGAAGTTGCAGAGTATGGAATGCATGTGAGAACTTGAACTTGAACTTGTTATGGTGCACTTTTTGGATAGTACATTAAACTCTAATAAATAACAAAAAACACAAAAAAAGTTCCTCAACACATTAGAATGGCACTTGGATAGTGCAAACAGAAAGACATTCCAGTAAGGACACTGACTTGCAGAATCAGCCTTGAACTTAACCATGAAACCCTGCAATTACACAAGCAGATCGAGGATATAAGCTTATAAGATAAGGCTATAGGTTATAAACTGAACATTTTAGGCCGCACGAGAACTGAACTAAAGTAGTCATTTTGTAGTTGCTCAAAAACTGAATCAAAAGTGACGAGCTCTACTAGTGCAAATTTGCAAATATGTCGAGACAGCTAAGGCCTATGACGCAAAGTAAAATTAAACTGTACTAGTCCATCAACCCGTGCTCTCGCATCGGGGTAGAATCTATATTAGTTATAATGTTTAATACCTCTAACTAATACAAATTTCTAATATTAAATATGGCATGTTTTTTCACTTATTTTTTCTTAACAAATTAAAACTGACATCTTTCTTAACAAATTAAAACTGACATAGAATATACTATGTTATATCTATCTAGTTGTCACGATCACATCAATTACTAATCTTTATGTTTGTCATCTATATCCATAGTTTTTTCTTTTAAATTTTCATGGCACCTATGTTTATGTTTATTACACTTAGTTGAAACATTAGCTTAAACTATTGTGGTTCTTGCTGCAGATCATATCTTATATATTATGGTGCCCATAATCTACTTTTTAAAAATTCTTATTCATTACTACATACATGTTTTTTACCCTGAAGTTAAGTTCGAACTCTTCTGTCATAAACTATAATCTGATGTACTATTATGGCATCAATAGTCACTTAATACATCTTCCACACCACTTAAAATCAGTCGTTGAGCTCAAAGTGGGATCTAGAATAGGGGTAGCAGTGCTAACCTTTTGTTATAATGTTTTTACTCAAAATCAATCCCCCATGTGGTCTGCACTAACACCCACTTATCATGATGTTGAATTTATTTTTCAACAAATTATATATACAGTAATAGTTATATCATGAATGTAGATAATGTTCTAAATATATAAAGTGAAAACTTATATAAATTATGTCATTGTTATGTCATTTTCTTAGTATGATTAGTATCTGAGTTGCGAAGAAAATATTTTTCATGTTTGTTGAAACACAACATATATATTTATCGGCCATGCTTGCATGTGTACAAAATCTGCATGATGACATAATATTTATGTTTTTTTTTAATCAAATCTTAATATATCAATACTAATGCCATTGGGTCATGTACTAAAATGTATGTGCTTTATAGTTGGTTAAATAGTTTTTGTAATAAAAAATGTTGGTAACTTAATTTCAAAATAATGAAATAATGATAATTTAGATGCAGATTTAATTGGATTAAATAAATTATTTCCCATAGTAGTATGTAGGCAATTAGATTTAAATTTAGGTTCATTTTTAGATCATGTTTTGAATGTTTGGTAATCTAAATTTAGATTCATAGTTTATGTTTTTTTTACACGATCTCAGATGTGGGTAGTTGTATAGACAACAAAATAAATCCAATAATTATTATTATCATGGTGTAATGGTCTACCAAACTAATGGCCATACAATTTTTTTTTTTTTGGGGAGAATTTCTAGGACTTATCTTCCTTAGCATAATATATATTTAGTTAAAATCTAAGCCTCAGTTATATAAGTTCTTGTTGTACCCCTTCCTATAACATCATGATTTAACATTTTATCTTTCAAAATTTAATCTAGTTCTAGCAATGTTTTACCCACATGTAAAGTTAAACCTCTAGGGATTATTATACCTTTGGTTCAATATTTTAATTTTTTTTTTTAAAAATAATTTTGGTCCTAGGCTACCCATTTAGTTGTTACAGTGACATAAATTGTTGACTTATGTGTATAATATTGTTTTATAAATATAGGGTGCTGAAATATAAATTATGAATATTTATGTTTAAGTAAAAATGTATAAATTTATTTGAAGTAACAACCTATTGATTTCAGCACAATGGAGGATTAGTATAAATTAAAGTGAGTTGTCCGTATTGTCGCTATGTAGTTTTGCATTGTTAAGGGACCATTTTCCATATTTGATGAGGTATTAAAATAACAATTTATGCAAATGTAAACATGGTTAGTTGGTCTGCATATTGGAACATATCATATGCTTAATTTTTATTAAGAGTGCAGAAGTTCACAAATTAGAAACAAATATATCATACTTTATAAACATTGGATTGTTTTTTAGATATTTTTCATGATATATTATTTTAGTATTTGTATGTAGATTTGAGAGAGATTTTTATTTATTTTTGTACCAGAGCAAAAGTTGAGAACTTTGATTCAATGGTTTATATTATTTTTCATGATGACATATATGGGTACTTCATTCTAAATGCACAGGGGCTACTATACATCATCTTTTATAATTGGAGATAAGGATAGTTTATAAAAGGGTTCACTTTTAAACTTTAATCATTGTTTTGAATTGTTTTTCATAATGAAAGAGGTAGTTAATCTCTCGTATGTTAATATTTTTACATAATATACTCGTATTAAAATTGATCTTATCATTTTGCTTGTTATACAGCTGAGTTAGCAACCTTTGTACACTTTTCATTCCCCATTCATATATTTACACCTTTGCATATTACCTTCACAACAAATATTTTCTTAAAACCTTAACTATAAATTTTACTTGAAAATCGGTTTATATGCTTGCTACATGTACATACGTATACACACATAGATCAGAGTTGGTTTTTTCATAAGCTAATAGTAACATGAGTGAATAATTTAGACCATTATAAAAGTATTTTTGGAAAGTTCTTCTAAATAATCATCAAAGATAATTTAGATTTCAAGATAGTTGATATCATTGCTAATGATATAATGCAGGTGGTTAATTTAGATACAAATTTATGGGTTACTTTATATTATTTTTCATAATAGCATATTTCAGATGATTACTATTGGTGATATTAAGAAAACAACATTATAATGATTGTCACCATCAATATAATAAAATGATTATTATAATTGACCAAATAGATGGCCGTGTAAAAAACTTAGAAAAAGAACTCGACTAACATGTTAGATTTTTTAAAATGCCATATTTTTTATAGAGCACATAAAATGTCCACTAATTAGCAATCATGTTGTAATTGTAGTCCTCCATGTATGGAAACAAACATATAACAACCTAATTTTTATATCTCGAGCTAGTTTGATTATGAATGTTATAATGAATTTGGCTTTGATTGTGATGTGTGAGCTGTATATTTTATATAGCTTCATAAAAAAGAGAGAAATAGTGCTGGAAGGGACTTTTGCATTTAGAATTGAGCTCTGACCTGTATGAAATCATGACGTGGCATCACCCATTAACACCTTCAAGAGCTTCAGTACGCCGAAAGTAGGTTAAATGATTGTCATCTCGTAGGTGGCGCGCATACAGGACAGGGCAAGCGAGCGAGATTGTACACTTGTTGATAGATGCTCGACCAGATGACCTTTTTGCATGCAGCGTTCCATGCATCTACATGCATTTTTTTTTTAAGGTACATCTACATGCATGTTGACAAATTAAAGGATGGGCGGACGACAGGTTCTACCTCAGTTGCGTTACTGCATCAGCTTTGTCGACCATGCTGTGGTAGTTGTACAATGTACATATATACGTCATCTCATGAGATCCGCAGTAGAAGATCAAGTAACAATCAGACTGAAACTACTCATGGAAGCTTGCTTACCTTCCATTGGAAGGAAGATCAACGCAATGTTGTCGTTCTTTTATTTCGCTGAGGCGGCAGTAGGCCTGCTCCACGCGCAGGACGGTGCGAGGGACAGGGCTAAGAGGAGGTACCATGAGCACACCGAAACACTGACTACTTGTGACTGTTGTTAGGTGGCCTGCTGGGTATAGGACAGGGCGACCAAGGGAGCATATTATTTTACGTGCAGCTTGGTACTCATGTACATCCATGATCCATTCATGTCTGCGTGGTTTAAATATTGTTGATGGCAGAGACCCGGATGACCAGATCATTTAACTTGTCGCACTTGAGATTCCATGCATCCATGTAGGACGGTAGGTTCAACTGAATGCGTTTCTTCATCAGCTCGTTGATGATCTAGAACAGAATATAGAATATCATACAGTAAAACTAAACAGGAGGGCAACAAACGCTAGATGGACTGCAACTTCTGCATGGTTTGGGCCGATGAAAGGGACGCCGTCGCTTGGGCCTAGCGGCCGGGCCAGGGCTCGCACAAAGCAATTTCCCATCATATTCATGGGAACAGAGAAAACCATTGACCTCTTGTCACTTGTATTGTAAGAAGGATTGAAGGAACTTTTATAATAAGATCATAAAGCTAAGCTGCACAAATGTTATACCTGCTACTGTAATCGTAGAATTCCTCGAGATCCGCGTCCTCATCGTCTCCATGATCACCATATATACCGCACTTTGCAGTGCCCCTTTTCATCCATGTGTTGCCTAACGGCCTCTAGGCTCTGATAAAGGGCCAGCGTCTGTCGTCGCAGTAGAGGCAGATCAAATCCCGCTTCACCTGCAGGCAAGCATAATCCAACGCAAACAGCACGAACGAAGACGAACGAAGATTTTAATAAACAAAACAGATGCTGTGACACAACACAAGAGAAAAGATATACGTATGCCTCGCTACCATACCTTCAGGCTTCTGTCCACCGTAGGCAAGAAAACTACTGGGATCCGTGTTGCCTGGTGAATCTCCCCCGGACAGTGAATGCCCACGAAGATGGGAGGGACGGCGCTGGCCGCTGCGGCGGAGTTTGGACGGGGGAATTTAATTTGGGTCTTCGTTCGGCGTGATAAGATGATGTGTGATTTAGGTTTTCTTCATAGTAATGGAATCAGATCGTTTCTATTTATTAGGTGTTTATTTTATATTTTTGCATCCGCATATGTATTTAATTAAGGGGTCATTTAATGCTATTTTTTATAATGGCAATTGTGGGTAAATTTCTAGAAAAACCAAAATAGATCTAATGGTTATTATTGTTTGAGTCTATTAGATTGATGGCTAGATGTTTCTGATTATTGTGAGAATTTCTAGGATTTATCTTTTTTTATAGCGCATCTGGTGAGAATTAACGTGGAGGCTCCGTTGGGGCCTCTAATTAGTAATAGTAAGATGCCACAAACAAAAATTATATCTTCATGCTTACCACAAGGATAAACTGAAAGCATGGTACTAACAAGCTAACTGCATTTTCAGCTAATGATTCTCAAAGACTGAAGGGAAAAGGCTACACTTGGCACTTTAGCAGTTAAATCATTAAACACTACATATATCTCATAACATATCTCTCTGTTAAATCATTAAGCATCCGAACATAGCCTTATTTACCTGCTAGACCATCTCATTTCTGAGCAAATCAGAGTTGATTCTGCATCTGCGCTTCACAGCCACATAGGAAAGCCTCTTTGTTTTCTTTGTTGTTGAGGAAGACTGCATATGCTTTTGCCTTTTCTTCCTTGGTCAGTTGCAGCGTTCAGAACTGATATGCACCTAGAGAAATCATTAACTTTAGTAGCCTCCTCTTCTCTGGCCTGCAACCTCACTTTCTTCATCTCGTTGTCCACTTCTTTCAACAGCAGCAACCTGACTTGCTTGCCTCTCAATGGTTGCATCATCATCTTCATCTGGAATCTCATGAAGCTCAATCAAGTCCAAATCTTGTGCCTCAGCTTCTAAATTATGAATTTGTTGTAGGGGTTCTTCCTCATGTAGTGGCTCAAGAGAGAAGTGGAATTGTAAGTCCTCTCAGCCAAATGACCTACATGATAACATGAAACTGTAAGGCTCGTTTGATTCTTAGCGGCAATAACCAAGACTAAAGGAAGCACAATTAACAACATCTGGACCATACAACTTTTTAATAGACAGCTAAAGGAAGGACAATTGCCCTTAAATTTGCGGATATATTTAAACACAATGTCAATTCAAGAGCCCACTAAATTCACGAGAAAGATGAAGCTACAGATCACACAGGATTCAATAAATAAACTAATGCTATGTGTCATGGAAGGGACACCCTTCAAGCCTATAGACTAGAGCACTCAAATTCTGCTACTATGTAAGCGTGAAATTTTTGCATTTTGGTCCCTTTTAAAAATATTTTTTTACAAATAGACCCCTGCCAAAATGTTTGCTGAAAATAGACCATTTTTAGGTGTCTTAGGAATTAAGTAACGCCTAGGTATGAGGGTTGGCGTCGGATCACACGACGCCGAGCCCTTGACACATCACCGGCGACTCCGATTGACGGCGACACGGTGGCACTAACGTGTCAGTCCATCCGAAGCTTGGCGTTTAATCAATTAACGCCGAGGTTAGCTAGGTCGGCGTTTAATGATTTAATGCCAAGGTGTTCCACTACTACAGTATAAGCTAATAGCCAACCGCAGCATATATGTACTTGTCCATTCAATATCTTTTGAAGACCCTAAAAAAAATAAATATGCATCACCTCGACCTGAGATCAATTTTATTAGAACCACAATGTTACCCTCTACATGACAAAAATACATAGATTGATAAAATGTTTGTCAAGATTTCTACATATAACTTTCTACACTGCCAGTTTTTGGCTGTGTGGTGTACAGTTCTGAATTATTGTGTATTTCAACCATGTTAACTTCAAAAATAGTTCATGCTCATAACTAGCAAGTTGAAATGTTTTTTGTAAGATTTTCAAATTATTAAAGAACACTAATTTTGGTTGGCTAGAATTCCAGTTATAAATTTCTAAAGTTTCCTATATTAGGTTCTATTCTTTGTGCTTTTGAACCCTGCTAAGAAAGAAACCAGGCATGTGTTATAACTAGAAAGATGTGGAGAACCACATAAGCCTTCCGAACAGTTAAAGACCTTAGTTTTCCATGATCTAGAACTCCAGCTATGATTTATTCATTTGACTGTTTTGTTGCTGCCAGAATTCTTCTACTAGTAAGCCCACATGGAAATCTTTTGCCTACACTTCTGAAATGGTTTTGAAATGATCGTGTCTTGCTGTTAGAAATTCCTAGCACTTGGAAGTTGTCATCCTTGCTTGTCCCTATCGTATGAATGATACATCTTACTATTACTAATTAGAGGCTCCAACGGAGGCTCCACGTTAATTCTCACTAGATGCGCTAAGAAAAAAGATAAATGCTAGAAATTTTCACGTTAATCAGAAATATCCGGCCGTCAAATCAAAAGTGTAGCCATCCATAACTATTGGATCTATTTTGATAAAATTACCCACCTCTGCCATTATAATTAAAAAATAAATAAATATCTCATTTTTTAAAGATAAACCAAATCCAACAACGTTAGAAGAAAATCCTCCCAACCGAAGAAATAGTTAGTATGAGGTGTGTCCGTCCGTCAGTGCGTGGCCGCGCGGTGGGCGGTGGCGTCCGGTCGGACAGGCAGTACAGCAGCCGACATAGATGGATGCGGATGCCGACGGGGAGGGAGATCGGCCAGAGGCATCCGCATCATGCGCGCTACCTGCTGGTCTGTCTCGCTGCCTTCCATTGGACTAGACGGTGCCCGTCCTGTCCCAGCGTCCCGTTCCCTCACCACTGGCGGCTGCGTGCATGCCTGGGCCTCTTTGAATACCAACCGGGAGCTGCGCGTCACGGCGGCGAAGATCGGCGCTTGCAATGCATAGATCGGAAGCACGGCACGGTGACAGCAACCAGCAGATCGATGGAGAGTACGTACGATCAATCGGTCTCTCTCTCCAATCTCCCATCCACCCGTGCTAGCAGTCTACCATGTCATATACAAATTAAAAAATATCCTGGATAAAAGATACTGGAGGCAATATATGAATGGCAACAAAATAGATACACATCTACTGAACTGTCTCTGTATATTTTGTCAGCCACATACCGATAGGAACCCATCTAGCTGATATATCACCGATGTCTTTTTATCATCCAACAAATAAAGGTACAGCCATACCAAACAGCCTTCATATATGTTTGTTAACCACGTGCAAATAAGAATAACATCTATTCACTGTAGGAATCTATTTATTCACGATGCATCCAATTATTTCCATCGTCACGGACCAAAGGTCTGTTGTTTTCACCAGGTACGTATGGCCATCTTGCTGAATCCATTTACAATCTAATGTCTCCCACGATTTACATGAAATAGGTAAATTAATGGCATCATTATTATGTTTTTCATCTTTTACAAGAAGGTTTATTGTTTTCATCATTATTGAGATTTTCAATTTACAGCAGTGGTGGGCCCTCTGAGGCACCAAACCATTCACTAACAGGCCAGAGGGTGCACACAAGCAACCTAATGTGTGTAGCTCTCGAGCCCCTTACTGATTAGAGGGTTAAACAGACTATCATGATGTTAATCCGCAGGCACTCAATAGAACTTCTTTAGAGAAATAATTAGCATATATATAAAGGCATAATGAAATCTATGTATATATGAATAAACCGGAGGGAGGCAGTCAAGGAAGAAGATGCGGAGGATACCGGGGTGAGCTAGATGTCTGGGCTCATGCTGCCTGTACATGGTGCGCATAATGCCCTCTAGCTGTGGGCACGACACTGCGTGGAAGTCCAACAATAATAAAGCAGCAGTGCCATCTTCACCACCGTCAGAGTGAGACGTGAGACGGATGACTACACCAACGCCGGCGGTCGTAACATAACTAATTAGAGGCCCGAACAAAAGATAAATCACGAAAATTTTCACAAAAATCAGAAACATCTAGCATTGGATAGCCTTTAGATATATTGTATTAATTTATATAAAAATTACCTATCTTTGCCATTATAAAAATGATGCATAATGTAACTCCTAATTTCACATCTAAACTAGCCAACTCTACCATTACGAAGGATAATTCAAAATACCCCCTAAATTTTTCATATAAATTGTCCTCATTTGTCATTATGAAAAATTCAAAATAACCCCTACATTTGCATCTTAATTACCCACTCTACCATTATGAACATAATTCAAAATAACCTCCTAACATTTCATCTAAATTACTGACCTTTTTCTATTATAAAAAATAATTCAAAAAAAATCTCTAACTTTTTGAATTACCCACATCTCCCATCATGAAAGAAAAATATAGCATAATGAACTTATAGATTACCCACCTTTGTAATTATAAAATATATTGCAAAGTAACCTCCTAAATTTGCATTCAATCTACCCATATATGTCATTATGAAATATAATAATCTATATCTACGTTATCAACATTTTCTATTGCAAAAATATATAAGAAAAATAAAGCATATATATGTCTGGTAAATACCCACTTTTGTTAATATTAATATATTAAATTTTTACTAAAGTAACATACATATTGTGTCATCATGGAGATCAAATACAAATTCACGCAAAACAGATAAATATATATGTTTGTTATAGCATTCATGGAAAATCTATTCTAACGTCTCATATGTTAAGTAGACATGTTAAAGATCATGTTAAGGATCTTGACAACTTATTTAATTTTATATTAATAGAAATGACATATAATATATATGAGTTGTTAATATAGATATATGTGTACATTTTAACTTAAATGTTTGACTCTCACATATTGATAATATAACCATTATTGCACATTTAATTCCTTAACTCTTGAGAAGCAGTGTAGAATTAAATAAATTAAATAATAATTAAATGGCGTGTAGAATTGAATAATTAAATAATAATTACAAAGATTAAATATTGACATCCTCTTAAGTTTTATTCTGCTATCCCTTCCTACATCTTACCTTAAACTCTACTGGTAATATTAGCAATACGGTGTAGAATTGAATTGACTGTTTATGCCATCTTAGTACTTAAGATCGACTACAGTCTATGACCCTAAACCTATTTTAAAGAAGGACAAAATGAGAGTTAATAAAAGATATAATAATAACAAGAGTTTCATCTTAACCCGAGCATACAAAATCCCTAACAACAATCAATAAGGCTGAAATTTAGAAGTTAAAATTTAGATTCATTGCATCATTAGATACGTGCTGCAATAAGAGAAACCACCATTTAAGTTAAGTTTTGAATTAATTTATGTTGAAGATACACATAGGTGACATGGTAAGGAAAAAAAACTATTGATATGGATAGAAAAACATCAGTAATAGATAGTTTTCACAATTGGATACGAACTGCTCACTATATGATTCTATTATGCATATTTTTAGAAAATGAACAAAGAGAAAAAAATTAAAACTTAATATAAATAATGTTTATTAGTTGAAGATATTAATCAATATGATTCTAACCCGTGCGACCCATGCTGAGAGCACGGGTTGATAGACTAGTTTTTATAACTAGGATCAGTCACGTGTTGTCCTACCATGCTTAGATTATTCTCTAACACGCACTAGTAGTCATGTCTGTGCCTTGAGGTTATTTGAACTTGTACTATCGGGGCACGCCTTTTCACTAAACTCGGATTGAGTTCGCTTTTGGAATATAAGTGGGAAAGCCCTTTTGTCTAAAAAATGATCTAAAATCAAAGCTTAATGTGCATGCTGGTCAATTTGAAGGGTGCTGGTCAATTTGAAGGGAAAGAGGCTAGAGGACATTTCAACCCATAATTCTGGTTATTTTATTTAAGCAACCATCATACCTAGGCCTTTTATTTTTGCACAAGCTTCTACATACCTGTAACACCTTCGGTGTTACGCCCTAAATCATTTGCTAAATCATCACATGAGCTTCATGTTTATGTGTTATTGCATGTGTGAAAGTGTGTAGATGATTGTTGATACGCTAAAAATGTCAATAAAATTGTTAAATGAAAGTTGGCTTTTACTGCTCTTTTATATCACTTAAGGTAGTAGATCATTTTTTATTGAGTAAAATTAATATAAAACTTGTATGTGATACTTAAAGGAAGTTTGCAGTGAAACTTTTGTAGGAAACAATGCAACTTGTCTCACTGAAAAATAATTTCATTAACTAGTTTTTCCAGCAGCTCAGAAATGCAATTTGAATCAAAATTCAGCTCAGGACGAGCTTTTGCTCGTCTGGAATCTGCTTGGCAATTCAATGTTAGCAACTGTTTTCTAGAGAATGTAGTTATGTAGTGGCCCTATGTCCTAGCTCTTGCAAAAGCCTGATGTACCATCTTAGGTGTGGTGAAGATGGATGGGGCGGAAATGCTTTAGGTTGGTTTTTGTGCTTGCTTTAAAATTCGTGCACGACACTTTTCCTGGCTGCTTGGTGCATTGGACGCGGTCACCACGCTCCCGTGCTCATGCTGGTCTGGCTGTGGCCTTCCTTGGCGTGGCTTGGGTTGGCCGCTGGCAGCTAAGCTGCGGCCACCGCTGGCTGGACACTGGCCGTCGTCTACTGCCGGCCGGACGCTGCCCTACTCGCCCTGTTCCTCTTCGGTCGCGTCGCGTCGTGCTGCTCGCACATCGCTGCCACCGGTGCTCGCTGCTGCTGCGTCTCGCATCGTGTCACGTCCGCTGCCCTGCACCAGCACATGGCCGTGCTCGCCGTCGTCGAGCCATAAATGGCGCCGCGGCTGCACGTTCCGCGTTCGCCACCTGGGTACTCAGTGTCTAGTATGCTCACCTGGGTACTTAGTGTCCAGTGGAAGACGAGTGCCCTTGGGAGCGTATTAATTTGGACGGTTCCGCTACAGTACCAAAAAAGCTAAAACAACTAGTACTTAAGAATATAGGGAGTAATTGATAATTTATGTACAAGCTTTGTCCTAAAATTATTTGTAAAAACCTTAGCAAATATTTTATCAATCTATGTATTTTTATCATGTAGAGTGCAACATTGTGGTTCTAATAAATTGATCTCAGGTCGAGGTGATGTATATTTATTTTTTTATGGGTCTTCAAAAGATATTGAATGGACAAGTACATATATGCTGCGCTTGGCTATTAGTTTGTACTGCAGTAGTGGAACACCTTGGCGTTAGATCATTAAACGCCGACCTAGCTAACCTCGGCGTTAATTGATTAAACGCCGAGCTTCGCATGGACTGACACGTTGGTGCCACCGTGTCACCGTCGACCGGAGTCGCCGGTGACGTGTCAAGGGCTCGGCGTCATGTCATCCGACGCCGACCCTCATACCTAGGCGTTACTTCCTAAGACGCCTAAAAATGGTCTATTTTCAGTAAATGTTTTGGCAGGGGTCTATTTGTAAAAAATGTTTTCAAAAGGGACCAAAATGCAAAAATTTCACCTATGGTGCCAGAATCTTTTCCATTATCCAAAAAAATGGATTAAGGGTTGAGATGAACAGCTCACTCTTACCCACTTACATGCTGAATTTCTATTTTTTTTCCTCTTCCAAAAAATGTATTCAACCTCGACTTTTGCATTAACATGAATGTTTGCATCGTGTAGCCATCAACATTTTTTTTGGTTGATTAATCATGAGTTTTTATGTGTTTCTTTAAGCAAGAGTAGGGCATCATGTGAAGGGATGGCTAGGCTGGATAGGCTTTAATGGGCTTTAATGGGTTACACTGTGTACGGAGTACTTATGGGGAAAACCCAAAATATATTCTTTGCTTCGGGGCATGTACAACGGGTCCCTAAACCTCGTCTCTTCGTCGCATCTTTTACGAAAACCACCCTGTGGGAGCCTGGAGATAGACCCGGTGTCACCTCGCGAGGCGATGGGGACGTCCCGTTCTCCGATGTAGAGAAGACAGCCCCAGCAGCAATGTACGACCCGTCTTCGCGAGTCGACGGCTCGTGGATCTCAGTGCTCGCAGGGGTCTGATTTAGGCACGCATGTGAGGGAGTTCGCTCCGTTCATCGCCATGGCGAGCGCCTTGGCCAGGAAAAGCAAGGTAGTCATCGGATCTAGCTACGAAGAGGAAGGGCGCCTCGGCGGTGGCGACGGCGGCCGAGACCCTTCGTCGCGGTAGTGGTTCGGCGGTGGCTCCTCTCCCACAGCTGTCCCCCGAAGTCAGGCTCAGGATGGGCCACAATGCCCATGTGGCAAGCTCGCTGGTCACGGCGGCCGAGGGCAGCGGCAAGCGTGCTCAGGGACCTCGGGGTGGAGAAAGGGCTGGTTGATATGTACGCAGAGTGTGCTGACATGAACTCAGCTTGGATGTTGTTTGACGGCCTGCAAGTGAGGAGTGCGGTGTCCTGACTCCTGGACGTCTTTGCTTTCTAGGCTCGCGGCAGTATCATGGACCGCAATGATTGATGGTTATGTGCAGGCTGCTCAGTTCAGGGAGGCATTGGAGATATTCCGTGAGATGCAGCATAGCAATGTAGTGCAGAACTGCAGATGAGTTCACCATGATGATGAGCGTGCGTGATCACAGCCATGCGTAGCTAGGTGCTTTGGAGATGGGAGAATGGGTGAGGATGCCTCACGCTTTCGTCAGTAATGCGCTCATAGACAAGTATTCCAAGTATGGAAGCATCGAGAGCCTGCATTGGATCTTTTCAAAGACGAGTAACAAATGTATTATTCATATTGATGATTTAAAAAAGTGTTCATGATTAAAGCTCATATGTTTTCTATCAAATAGCAATCCAATGATATATAAAATAGTGTTCATGGTTAAAGCTTATTTGTTTTTCTCAAATAGCAAAACGGTGGTATAAAAAATAGTGTTTTATGATTGATCTTAGCTATCTACAATACATTAAATAGCTTGCAGATAGTAAAACAGTCTCTTTATTATACGATCTGTCTTTTTAGCTGTCTGTATGTCGTATTCGATGCTCTTAGAGATGACCCTCCCTCTGTGGGGTTGTACATGCTCTTAACGCAGCCCAGTACATGTATAAATCCAGTATAATAAAGTTTGACGCTGCGGCGTCGGAAGCAGCGCAATAGACCAGTTTGTCATCCTTAGTTTTTTTTTTCCTGTTCACGAGGAAGCATGGCTTACTTTGGCTTCAATCCGTCTCGATTTGCAGCATCAAGCTTTGGATTAATTTTTAAGCAACATCCATAGAGCGGTTGATAAACTGATTTTATTTTCAGGTGCTAGCTGAAACCACGTAAATACGATGCGGCCGGTACCTTTTTTGTCTGTAATTAGTCAAGAAAAATGTACCAAGCTGACAAATACACGACAATAGTACAGTAATATGTTGGAAGGTGATCTCGGCTAATACCGAGTTAATTACGAAGTTAATTAAGTATTAAGTTTATGGTCCATTTGTCACCCCTTTCCAACAGATAAGTCTTGCCATGACCGGTGGCAGCCTTTAGATCATCTAGGGTTTGGCCTCCTGACCCACAGCGCATCTATAAATAAAAGGAGACGTCCCTGGCGGCTTCAACCATGTGAAACTTGTCACACAACCGATCGAATAGGCGCTAGAGGGTTTAGAAAGGTCGTTCTCCCCATCTAGGCCAGTGCAGGTGGCATCCAAGGCCGCCGCCGCTACCCGGCACGACGAGTTCATCACTTGCAAAGGGTTCCCAAACCCTCAGCCGGTGATCCACGTTCATCTACACCACTACTGACAACTTCATCACCACTGGTGGCACTGATGGTGACCGCCAACGTTGGTCTGGCACACATCTACTTAGTATTTCTGCATTATGTATAAGAGTGGTCATGTACTAGACTATGTGTAAGATCCTGTTTATACTAAGATCAGTTTCAACAATTGGTATCAAGAGCCTGCATAGATCTATCATGACCCTAAGTGCCAGATCAAGTTTTTTTATGTCTCTATTAGGTTAGATCAGTTCGGCTTTAAGTCAGATCAGATGCAGTTCGTTTTTTGTTACGATCTATCCAGCATGGTTAGTCTCTGTTTTAATCTTATGATGCATGTTTCAGTTAAGTGCCGAATTAGATTCGTTTTAAGTTATCAGTATAAGATTAGGCCTTAATTACATCTGATCTAAGTTTAATTTCATGATTAGCCTAAGTAATTAGGGTTAGGGTTTCACTATTAGTTGCTCATTAGTCTCGGTTTAAGCCTAATCTTATGCAATTAGTGGCAATTAGTGATCCTTTCCATGTTTCATGACTGTCTAAGCAATGAGATGGAGGTGATTGGGCAAAACCCGAGCATAGTCCCAAAAATCCCTTTTTTCCTCAAGTCAAGAACCCTAACCCTAAGCATTAGAGGAAGGGTGCATACATGTGTGGCTCGTACCCATTTCCAGATCTGGTTGTCGCTCCGGGATTAGGTTGGTTTGTACCTGGTTGAAGGCCAGGTCGCCACCATCAGATGACCGCGTCCAGCAGAGTGATTGGCTCATACCCGGCACAGGCGGGGTCACCGATGTCATTGGGCCGTGCGGACCTAAGGGCGTGCCTACTGCTGAGCACTTGGGCCGCGCTGCTCCACGGTCCTTTCACAGGCCGCGTCGAGTGCCTCGCGGGCCGCCGCCACGCGCGAGTGCACCTTCAAGGCCGCCGGCTGGGGCTTGAGAGCACCCAGTGAGTTGGCCATTAGGGGTTTTTTCAGAAATGGGCCGCTGCTGCATCTCAAGAGGAGAGGCCCCTGAGCCTAGCAGGCCGCGCTGGCTAGAGCGCCCCATGGGCCCCTACAGGGCTGTTTTGCTTATTAGGGCCGAAATAAGTTTTCTTTTACCCAGAATTCAAGTCCGTTTTGTTATTTTATATCAGCCCATTATTTAAGCTTTTTATTTAATTGAGTTTTGAGTTATTTAATGTTAGTTTCCATTATTTATGAGCTTATTTTCTATTTATATAAACATGCTCACTGAGATATAATTAAGATCCACCCTGTACATTTAAGATGGTTTATGATTAAATGGAACCAACGGGAAGTTTGATTGGAGATTTTGCTCATAGTTAATTCTGACCAACGTTGATTTAATTATGAGTTATTAAGATGGATTTCATTTTGTTTCTGCCCAATGGTGATGCAATTTGAAGTTCTTAAGTGTGATTTTAGTTCTTACCAATGTTAACTTAATTTCATGCTTTAAGTTACATCTTTTCTGTACAGTATTAACTGAGACATTATGATATTACTAGTGGAAATGCATGTGCGACACGCACGTGTTTATGGTTGTAATAACAAAAGAACTTTCAGATTATAGGATACACATCTATACTATTTCAGAATGTTTTAAATTATGAAAATAAAATATTGACATTAATGGAATACATATAATATAATTATTTTGATGACAAATTTGAGACTGATGATGGCGTCCTCTTTGTTTGTTCTGGAGTATTTTGGATGTCTGTAGTGTAAGTATTTCGGGAACAACACTTGGTAGGACAGTTTCAAGTGACACTTAATCTTGAATGCATTGCAGCAGGTATATCAAGACACCAAGTTACCAACGGTAGACCAGAAAATAATTTTATGCCTTATCAACAATATATGTAGTTATTGATGCATTTCTCAGGATACATGCAGATTTTTTTTTTCTTTGTTTACACATAAGAGCACATTCCTTTGTGGTATTATCTTTAAGCATCCCTTTCATGATCAAAAGAAATAAGTGTGTGTGACTTCATTGCAGAAGTCAGAATACTGACCATAGTGGTTTATTTTAATACGATGGTATGGCTTGTTAGCATAAAAAGAATCGTACACACTTCTGTAATTCTGTACTACATATCAAGCTTTAGAGCAATTTACAGATAAATGACTTTTCTAACACAGGTTATCATCATTAAAAAGCTAACTAAAGCATAGAGCATACAATGGTACATCCAGAAAAAATAAAGATGATCGATGCCCAAAGAAATTCAGTTAAATGAAAAGACATGAATCTGTGGATCATTATGTTATGACTCGTTCTTAACTACCTGGTTGCATACTTGGATTGCTCTGAACTGAAACCTGCTGCAGCAAACTCTGAATTAGACATGAGGAACTCAAACACCGTTTATTAAATGCAGTCATATTTCACAGTGCAGACATGCACATTGCATGGAAAATCTTCAAGAAATATCTAAAATGAAGTAACGCTCGTGAATGGAGATCAAGATAATATAATAAATAAATATTAAAGGAACCTTGGATGTTTTGTTGGTTAATTTTAAGCTGAGATGATTCAACCAAACTGGCTGCTTTGACCTCTGCTTTCAAAGAGCCCTTCGATTACGTTGTATTCACGCCTGTTGGCCAGAAGTTCTTCCTCCTTATCATTAGGCAATGCAGCATAGCTCTTCCGACTGCGATGGTTTTTACATTGACGTCTTTCATGATCCACTAAAAAAGACAAGCAAGCCATAGTCAACAAAAGTTGAATATTATAATCAGATACTTTTACATTCTCACGAGACGCGAATAGAATCAGATATAATTATATATTATGTTATATATTTTTGTACTCTCTTAAAATCACTACTGAAAACTTGAAATTCCCTCACGGTGCACTACCGTAGGAAAATAAAAATATCGACATGAAAATGTATATGGTTATAAAAAATAAAAATATCGCTATGAAATTTTTTTACCGTCGGGGAAAATAAAAATACCGTCGAGCTAGCTCGACAGGGTAATTCTAGTTTTGCCTGACGTTGGTCAGGGAATTTCAAGTTTCCAGTAGTGAATGCAAATTACCTTGTTGGATATTACGATGACCATCCACACGTTTATCCATTGGTGAAGTTTGAAGAATGGCTGTACTGCATATATACCTGTATATAGCTGACACACGATACATTGTCAGTTCACCAAAATAGTTATTTAGTCTCTACTGAATATTAATTATTGAGGCAATTTGTTTCAGTCTTCAGTAAATCAACTGATAAGCATCAATCCATCAATGAATATTTTTTTATTTTACCACTAAAATATTTGCAGTAAAATAATAAACATTAATGTTTGAGGCATCATATCCATCGTCAAACTGCCTTGGTTTTTACATTCATGTTGTTCGAGCGTGGGTAAGCTTTGTCAGGGTGTTTTAGTCCTCGTCGATCATGCAGGGTTGATTCTTTTTTTTTTTTTGGAACTATATGACAATTTGTAATGAACTTTGGAAGATGTTGAACGATTGGAACGTGATCATGGCGATGAGAATATATGGGCCGGTTAATCTCAGGCTGCTGATCCAGAGTTGAACGGCTTCCTGTGCATTGTTTTTTAGTATTTGTAGTGTATTTCCTGATTTTATTTTCTAAGGGAAAAGAAAGTATATGACATCAGCATGATGTTATGATGACATAGTAGAACAAAGTCACGGGTGAGCCTGGACGAAAAACTTGAAACTCGCTAGCTCGCTCGACTCGCTCGTTAATGGCTCGGCTTGAGCTCGGCTCATTAGAGGTCAGCTCGTTTGAGCTCGGCTTATTACGGGCTCGGCTCGTTAGGGCTCGGCTCGTTACAGCTCGGCTCGTTACGGGCTCGTACGAGCCGAGCCCTAACGAGCCGAGCTCTAACGAGCCGAGCCAGCTCCAGCTAACAAGCCGAGCCGAGCCAAGCCAGTCTGCTAGCTCATTTTCATAACGAGCCGTAAGTTAGAGCTCGGCTCGTTACGGGCTCGGCTCATTAGAGCTCGGCTCGTTACAGACTCGGCTCGTTAGGGCTCGGCTCGTTACGGCCATAACGAGCCGAGCTCTAACGAGCCGAGCTGGCTCATTATCCAGGCTCCGCATGGGCCTGCACAACGCGCTAGACGTGGGGGTCGCCGGAGTTACCAGCCGCATGGCAATCGGCGGCGCAAAGGACGGCGCACCCCCTTGTCCGGCGTTCGTCGGCGCACTCAGGCTCGGGGACTACGGCTCCGCCGCCTGCATGGTTGCTGAGGTCATGCTCTTCGTGACTGTGCTCTTCTCTGGCGCTACCGCGTAGGGGTCTTCCAGGCCACCACTTGCCGCCGCCGATCGAAGTATGAACTTGTCGTCGAGGATTACCTAGAGCCTCAAGGTGCTGTGCCCTTGCTCCAGGCCGCCGCCGCCTTCGCCACTGATGGCTCTGCCGGAGGCTTCTCCAATCCCTGCGTGGGTTATCTTCGCACGGGAACTGCTCGTGGCAACTGGCATCCGCTGCGGGACGGGAGATCGATGGAGCGGCGACTGGGCGCGGGACGGCAGCGGGGATATATTCCCGACGTTTTGGCAGGCAGCCGTACGCGCGCACGGGTATGGAGACAAGCGCGCCGCGCGCGGGTACGAACGGTGACAAAAGTTTCTGTGGATCGGCATTTTACAACAGCATCACTTGTCAATGTAAATGAGCTTCTGACCGGTCCGTTTGTCAGACTAATGTCCTTTTTTTATGGGTCCACCTGTCAGTCTAATATGAGTAGGAAGTTTTTTGGTGACAATCAATTTTTAATTTCTTCGCTCCTTTATAGTAAAATTATTATTTTTTCAGTGAGCAATGCTTCGGGTCTCATCAACAGCATCGATCCCCTCAATGGCACCAACTTTCCTGTGTGGAAGGAGAAGGTGTTAGTCGTGCTCGGTCTCTCAGAGAATGACATCGCACTACATGAGGATAAGCCTTTTGCACCCGATGCAAATGCAAATGCAAATGCTGATGCACAAAGGGAGTACCACACTAAGCTTGTGAAGTGGGAAAATTGCAACAGGATGGCTGGCACGATTATGAAGGCAACAATCTCGCCTGCCATTAAGGGAGCAATCCCTGAGAAGATTGCAGATGGTGTGGAGCTGGCTGCTAAGGAGTTCTTGGCCTCTGTTGAGGAAAATTTCAAGAGCTCAGCTAAGACTTATGCCAGCACCCTCATCATGAAGATGTGTACCTCACGCTATGATGGGAAAGGTGGAATTAGGGAGCATATTATGAGCATGTGTGACATGACTGCTAAGCTTAAGGCGCTTGATATGTCCATTTCAGATGGCTTTCTTGTGCATTTTCACTGCCAGCTCACTACACCCCTTTTAAGATAAGCTATAACACTCAGAAAGGGAAGTGGAGCATTTTTGAACTCATAAGCTACTGTGTAGAAGAGGAAGAAAGGTAGAAATCTAATAAGAAAGACGTAGCTAACTTTGTTGCTTTTGGCAAGGGAAAGCATCGGACTGAGTCTCCTGGCAGCAAGCATCCTAAGAAGAAGTTCAAGCCAAATAAGAACTATAATAATTCTGGCAAGAACGATAATAAGAATGAAAATAAGAATGATAATAAGAACAATGGTAAGAATGATGCTCATAAGAATAATGATCCTAATGCTTGTTATTTTTGTGGCTCACCTAAGCATATCCAGAGGCAATGTCCTGGATTCAAGGAATGGTGTAAGAAAACTGGTAAGGATTCTATCTCATTAATTGATGAATCTTTTTTAGCTAATTATTCCCCGATACTTGGTGGATTGACTTGTGCACATTTCCAATTCATTGCAGGTGTTCAGTACGATCCGAACTATAAGAAGGGTGGAGCGAAGTCTTAGAGTCACTAATGGGCATGAAGTTGAAGTCAAAGGCATTAGGACCTTCTCATTAGAATTAAATAGTGGCTTCAATCTTCAGCTTGATGATGTGAAGGACCGAGAGTGGCGACCAGAGGAGGGGTGAATGGGAGCCTCAAATTTCTTTCGAAACTTTCGACCAAGTGTCCCAAATTCAACCCCAAAACGAACACACACGCAACCGATAAATCCACGAGCCAACGGGTGGCTGGGTACCTTAGGAGATGTCCTAGAGGCACAGCGAGACTATCGAGAAAGACCGAAGACAAGCCCTCGAAGAAACGAGAAGAACCGGAAAAACTGCACGGATCAGAAGTTGGACCAGAACTTCCGGTCAGGGGGGACCGGAACTTCCGCTCCGGAACCAGAACTTCCGATCAATGCGCTCCGAAACGCAAACTCGAACCAAAATCTTGGACCGAACTTCCGGTAGATGACCAGAACTTCCGGTTGGTGCAGTCCGAAACAAGAACAAGGCACCGGAACTTCCATTTGGAGACCGGAACTTCCGGTAAACGCCGATCCAAAACAAGAACAACACACCGGAACTTCCGGTAAGTCTGATCCAAAACAAGAACAACACCCCAAAAATCGCTTCCTCTCTTCGATCTTTCGATTTGTGGCCCAAATCTTCACCAACTACCACGAAACTTGATGAGCATGATCACATAGCAGTAGGGGAACTACCTCTAAAAGGTCATCGCCCAATTTGAAGTCAATCAACGTGAAATCGAAGGGGAACGTAAAACACCCTAAAAAATGCCCTTGCACCTTGATTCGACCAGATCTACGTATGAGGAATTGAATGAAATCCTTCAGTGGAAAGGACCTTCTCACAGCGAGGATCATGTAGAAACAAGTGGCACGTGCTAAAATGGATCACAGCTCGAGAAATGAACTCGGGAACAAGAGGGGGAGCAGAGGAAACTCAAGAACGCGAAGAACACAAGCGAAATTGACAAAAACGATTCACAAATCAAATCCCGGAGGACACGAGGAGGTTAAGGCCTCCATTCCCACATGATCTTTGGTTCGGATACACAGGTGACAGGTGAAAATCCCCTATGGACCTTCTTGCAGCAAGAAACCTAGAGGGAGAGAGCAAACCCTAGGAAATGAGGTGGGAGGAGAGAATGGCAAGAGGCAGGTCTGTATGGGGCAGACCACCCTTATTTAACAAGGCATTTTGACAGACCAAAATACCCCGGCATACATACTGGGCGAACCACCTAGCCCTAAGACATTATGGTCCAACTCGATAAAGTCTTGATCCGATGGCCACCACGCCTTCTCACTGGTAGCTTCGCCTCGACGCGAACTCCCCGATGCCGTCACGTGCCGTCCGTTCTGCCTTGGAACCGTCATCGATCCAATGGCCACCACGCCTTCTCACTGGTAGCTTTGCCTCGACGCGAACTCTCCAATGCCGCCACATGCCATCTGTCCGCCTTGGGACCTCCACCAGGGTTTTGAGGCTCAACCCAGAAACCCGCCGGATGGTTTTGAGGCCCAAACCACCAAACCCGTCTCCATTGGTTTTGAGGCCCAAACCCACAAACCGGCCTATGTCCTTGCGCTCATCGAAGTCCCAAGTGCCAGCCACCACAATCCCATCCAGTGATTCTAGGTCCCTCGGTCCAAGCCTCGTGTCTACCCTTTCACCGCTCCCGGTCCATTCGGCGTGGCACACCTTACTTGACCTTCACCTCGCCGTTGACTATCGCCTCCAAGCTCGACACCTGCACAACACAAGCCAAGAGACATGTCGCACAAGTAGCTTGCGCTACCATCAGTAAAACCCCATCCGGGATGCTAGCAGTTGAATCAACCACTCATCATCAAAATTGAATCATAAGGGTACTTGTCAACCTTCTATTCGCAATCTCCCCTTGGTGAGTGCATTGTTCAACACCAACACACCACGTCTGAGAAAAAGAAATAGAAGAAAAAGGAGAAAAAGAGAAAGCTCACCAATGACCGAAAACCAAAAAGAAGCCAAACAGGGTTATTTGAAATAAGCAAGACTTGGTCCCCAAAGACATGTGCAAAGGCTCGACGCAACCAAGTAAAACATGTCTAGCTCTCAAGAAGAGGCAGAAAACGAGCTCAACACTGCTAGCCAAGCAAGAAGCACTCAAAAACGCTAGATCCTCTAGAAAGAGGCAAAGGCTCAACACATCTAGCGAGAAGCAATGCAAAGCAACTTCCCCTGAGCAAATGCATACATGAGTGCACACAATCTTCTCCCCTTTCCCTTCAACCCTTGAGAATTAGTCTCTCCCTCTGAGAAGACAACCTTTCAAACACGACAAGTGATTCTCCCCCTTATCAAGTGCAGCAAATTGTGTAAACTCCTTTTGTTTCACGGAAACTTGTGTGTGTCAAATTTCTCCCCCTTGTTGAATAATGCACACAACAAGCCCAAAATGCAATGAAATGCATATGAATGTAAAAGCTTCAGATATATAACAGAGTGAAAAGATGCTCTTGTCAGTGCTGTCATGTGAGTATAGCAACAGATACAAGTGCTAGCAAATGCTCAAACTGATCAAGTGAAACAAAATATGATGATAGCATAGTTGAGCAGTTTTAAGCATTTTAAAGAGGAGTTCACCACCAAAGATAGCACATAGCAAGCATAAGCTGAAAATCAACCTAGTGCTAACAAGGATATACAAGGTGAACTACCCCAAGCAACGGTCACACATCATGTCAAAGACGAACTTAAGACTTGTGTTTCCATCAAATTTCGTTTTATCAGAGTTTGCAGCTTAACAAAAGAATTAGTTAAACATATGTGTGCAAAAGGTTATCTGTATTGTCAAGCCTAACTTTTCAACCAAGTGGAGTCTATGTCAAAAGACAATCAGGAGCTCAAAGCAATGGTTTCAGTCATCCACTACAAGGCTCAAGTTCATTCAAATGTGTAATTGGAAGCAATCTCGATACCTTGATGTGGGATAATATAGACCCATCTCGATCTTTTTATCTCACATAGCTTAGTTGTCAAATTTTAGCATAAGTTAAGTGTCTAAGCAAGTGAATGACTCAAAACATGAGACATAGCAACCTAGCATATACAAGACAGCATAAAGGGATCTCAATATCCTACACATGCTAGGTACCATCTCAAGCATTGAACATTTTTAGATTTCAGCAAGTTTAATCTAGTTCACAATGGTAAAGCAAGCTTAGCTCATAACATGTATCAAGTGATCAATAAGAGCCTAAGGCGACAAGCACCACAAAGTACTCACATGGCATACTAACAAGAGCATAGTTTCATTCCAAGTGCTATAGACATGAAAGCTCAAAATGCAAGTATATCACAAAATGCAATGCAAATGCAATATGATACAAAAACAAACCAAGATCTAGACTACAAATAAAAACAAAGCTAGTATACAACATCTAAAGTTTTCCTCCTCTAAAAAGGAAAACACACACCCAACTCCCCATATAAGCGAGCAAAAGTGGCTTGATCTAGGGGTTTTGTGAGAATGTCTGCTAGCTGATTTTGGGTGACTACATGATGCAACTTGATGTCACCTTTCTCGTAGTGGTCATGAAGAAAGTGAAAGTATACATTAATGTGCTTGGTTTTGATGGGAAGAACTGTGTTCTTACCAATGCTAATGGCACTGGTACTATCACATAGCAATGGTACTTTCAAAAACTCCAAACCAAAATCTCTCAAAGTGGCTATCATCCAAAGCAACTGTGAACAACAAGCGGCAGCAGCGACATACTCAGCTTCTACGGTGGATTGGGCAACACTAGACTACTTGCGGGATGACCAAGACATAAGAGATGAACCCAAGAACTGACAAGTCCCTGACATGGACTTTCTATCTAAGCAACAACCTGCAAAATCTGCATTAGAGTAACCACAAAGAGAGAGTGAGGAAGAAGCCGAATACCAAAGCCCAAACTCAGTAGTGAAGCGGAGGTACCTCATGATGCGTTTCACCGCCTGACGGTGAGAGGTGTGCGACAACGCCTGAAAAGGTGCGCAGAGGCACACCGCGAAGTGGATGTCTGGTCTTGCCACCGTCAAGTACAGCAACAAACTCCGGTACTCCTTCTAATCAACTACTTCTACATCCTCATCCGCGTCCAAGGCTGTCATCGTCGACATGGGCATCGAGAGGGGCTTGGCCTCGCCCATATCAAATTTTTTCAGCACATCCTTGGTGTACTTCCCTTGGTGCACTAACGTCCCTTCTCAAGTTTGCTTGATTTGCAACCCAAGAAAGTAGGTCAACTCACCCATCAAGCTCATCTCGAATTTCCTGCTCATGAACTCTGCAAACTTTGCATTCAAAGCATGAGAGGAACCATCAAAGGTGATATCATCCACGTAAATCTGAACCAAAAGAATGTCATTGCTTTACTTGAGGAGAAGTAAGGTTTTATCTACTAAACCCATACGAAAACCCTTTTTTAAGCAAGAAGGACTTCAATCTCTAATACCATGCTCTCAGGGCTTGTTTTAACCCATATAGTGCTTTGTGGAGCTTAAAAACATGGTTAGGGAATTTGGGGTTCTCAAAGTCTAGGGGCTGCCTCACATAAACCTCCCCCTCTATGTACCCATTCAGAAACACACTCTTAACATCCATTTGAAATAACTTAAAGCCCTTAGCAGCAGCGAACGCTAAAAGAATGCGGATAGCCTCTAAGCGAGAAATAGGAGCAAAGGTTTCTTCAAAATCTATCCCTTCTTTCTGGCAATACCCCTAAGCAATAAGTCTAGCCCTATTTCTAACAACCACCCCATCTTCACTCTACTTGTTCTTAAACACCCACTTGGTACCTATGGGATGATACTCTGGAGGTGGAGGAACTAAGACCCAGACCTGATTCCTATCAAAGTTCTCTAACTCCTCATGCATAGCATTGACCCTATGCATGTCCAACATCTCAGGGCTCAAATGCAGAATGAGCAAAGTGAAAGATGTGATACGATATGGACCGTGTGACTTGCTGGTCAATGTCGTCGATCATCGTCTGAGCGGGGTGGTGACACCGAATGTGTCGAGGTGCCTCTCTAGAAGAGGTCGTCTCCCCCTCAACAGCAGCTGGTGCCTCCTCAGGTGCAGCCGATGCAGGCTGAGGAGGCTGCTCGAACGGTCCCCAAGAAGTGGAAGTAGAGGGATCTGGACCGTGAGCTGAAGTAGTCGTCGCAGGCTCGATAGGGACAGCGGGTGGAGTCGGCTCGGGATCACCCCAATCGGCATCGTCCTGCTCCTACTCCACAAAAATGCTTTCTCCAAGATCTTCATCACCTGCACGCTCAAAGACAGGGGTTGTACAAGGCATAGTTTCATCGAATGTGACCTCACAGGTCTCCACAACACGGTTAGTTTCAAGGTTAAGTACTCGATAAGCTCTAGAATGTAAGGCATAACTAAAAAAGATACCGTCGGAGGATCTGGACATAAACTTATCCAAATTACCTTGTTTCAAGATGAAGCACTTACACCTAAACACCCTGAAATGACTCACCTTGGGTAACCTCCTAAATCTCAACTCATAAGACGTTTTCTTGGTAAAAGCACGAAGGAAAATGCGATTCGAGAGATGGGAAGCTGTGTTGATTGCTTTGACCCAAAATCTCCGAGGAGTCCTATGCTCATCAAGCATCGTCCTCGCCATCTCAACAAGGGTCCGATTCTTGCGCTCAACAATGCCATTCTGTTGCGGAACGTAAGGTGAGGAAAACTGATGCTCGAGTCCCAAAGAAGTGCAAAAGGTTTCAAAATGACTATTCTTGAATTCTGTGCCATTATCACTGCGGATAACTCTCATGGCATTCTTAGAAAACTCATTTCTCAACCGAAGAATCAAATCTCGAGTATGTGAAAAAGCCTCATCCTTTCTTTCCATGAAAAACACCCAAGAGTACCTCGAAAATCATCCACGATCACTAGAACGTACCACTTACCACCTTCTGACCGAACCCGAGCTGGACCAACTGTGTTCATGTAAAGTAGCTCGCCGGGTTCCTTGATCATGATTTGGTTCACAGGTGGGTGGAAGCAGCTACCATCTTTCCATGGCGATAAGGATGGCAAACAAGATCCTTCTCAAATTTCAACCTGGACAATCCTTGGAATAAGCCAAGTGAGCTCAATCTAGCAAGAAGGTTGAAGCTCAAATGACTATTGATGGTCATCAAGTACCAAATATAACCGTCAACTTTTGCATAAATTGATATAAAATGAATTGCAAAGCATAGTTGTAGGTTTTGATTCTAACGAGTTCCACAAGTTCTGGTGTTCTCACTTGTTTTGCAGGTGTTTGCAGTTTTTCATTAAATAAAAGTATCTCATCTAACGAATTATACTGCACCATTGCGACGGGCTCGTCGAGATGATCAAAACAGACATATCATTTGCCATATTTGAAGCCCAGAATCAAAAGATATCAACTCCAGATCGAAACATGCGCTACTGGGCCCTAATGGAGCAAGATGACACACAAACGAAGCTGGGCCCAAATGGATTTGGGCCTAGGCCGGCCGGCATGGGCCATGGGGCCGGCCGGCTCCCCCGGAGCCCGCTCACGTCCATCTTCTGGAAGCTTCTTCCACCGCCTCTTGGGATGCATCTCCACCGTACCTTAAGTCAGTTTGATCCAACGACCGTCGTTTCTCCCACTGGGCTATAAATACAGGGCCAGACCCCCTCCTGAAACCCTAATTCATTTGTAATCTTTGAGAGGGGTCCCTCGAATGGATCAACCTCTCTAGGATTTAGACTTGTAGATAATAGTGAGATGGAGAATGAGGGAAGAGTTCGGAGGAGGTGCCGGCCTGTCGGCGCCCCCTCTACGCCTTGTACTTCAGCGGATTAAAGTTCTTCATGAATTTGTCTTCGAGATTTCTCTGGTAATCATCTTTTGATCTAAGTTTACTTTGTTTATATTGTTTATCTGGTTTACGACTCTTTTGAGTGCTTTATTCCTATCCTAGGTGGAGTAGAGTATTAATCATAGTGTAGGCGTGGTGCTTAGGCTAAGGTTAATCGTGAATGTCCCCTAATCCGCCGGATCGGTGGTAGATCGTAGGTGTGACAGACCTATTGATTCCTCTGTAGTTCACCTCCCGTTGATAGGTTTGGCAGGACGCGGTTATCAGAGTAGGGCGAGGTTTCTGTACTCAATCTGCTCTGAATAATGTCCTGAAGTTGAATAATAGAAGACATAGTTTACCTAAAGTTAGAAGAAGAGAACCGTAGTTATCCTCTCTACACTCCTATTATCATCAACCTATTGTACTCCTATTATCATCAATATAGATTGCTATTATCAACCACATTAAACCTTAACTTAGTGTCCCCCTTAGTATAATCTTCATCTCTCTACTTTCATCTTTAGCCACCTCTAGTTGAGTTAGACCGTAGTTAATCACATACGTTTCCTTGTGGATACGATATTTAAAACCTCCGGGTGAAGTGCTACAACGGTATTATATCTGTGCGCTTGCGGATAATTATATTTTCTTGTGTGCATTTAATTAATACCAACAAGCATTTTTGGGGCCGTTCTTGGAAAAAAAGGTTCTTGATTTAACTACGAACCTAGCTTAGCTTTTTATCTTTTCTTTCTTTTTCTTTAATCCTTTACCCTTTTACCTTTTATCTTTCTTTCACTTTTCATCTTTTCGTTCTTTCTTTTTGTTTTACCTTTTGGTTTAGTATGGGTGACATTCCTATCAATCAATATGCTAAACTCACGAGCGCAAGCCTTAGACCACTTGAATCTTCAGAGCCTATCTTAGCATCTAGTTATGAGCTACGCCCGTCTTGGGTAGATTTGATTCGAAAACAATCCTTCTCGGGAGAAGGTGATGAAAACCCCTACTCACACCTACGAGAGTTCTTACTGACATGTGCTTATTTTCGTATTGATAGCATGTCTGATAAGACTTTACAGTGGAAGCTTTTTCCGTTCTCTTTGACTAGAAAAGCTAAACATTGGTACAACCAAACCGTAGGAAGAGTACAAGGAGATTGGGAAGTGCTATGCTTTAATTTTCTCTCTAAATTCTTTCCCATCTCTAGAATAGCTAGCCTTCGAGGAGAGGTTTTGACTTTTAGGCAACTAGAAGGAAAATCTATTGAAACATCATGGGATCGCATTAATGACCTCCTTACTATTGGGCCACCTTTCCATTCTAGACTCGGTGCTTATTCAACATTTTTACTTAGGTCTTAGTAAGGATGGTAAGAAATCCCTGAATATATGTTCTAGAGGAGCTTTTCTTGATTTGTCTGCTAGTGAAGCACGGTCTATACTTGATAAAATTAGTGGAAGGACTCCCTGCCTTAGCATTCATAATAAACTCACCGAGAAAAAGAAGGAATCATCTCCCGACCAAAAAGAGGAAGTTTTGATAGCTAACACACATATTGTTTAGTCCCAAAATTTAGCTATCAGTCCCAAGCCATCCATACTCCAAAATCCTACAAGGGAAGAAGAAATTCAACCTTTGGACATCTCTTTTGTTAAGGATGATCTTTCCAATATTGAAAAAAGTCTAGATTTCCAATCCCATAAGAGGCCTTCTAGTGAATATAATTCAAATTCTTTTCAAAAGAAACCTCTTAGGAAGCGTCCTTATTGGGAAACATCCAAGGATGGTATGACTAGTGATGCCATAGAAGGAGAGCCAAACCATTTTAAAGACAATCTTATCTCCTCCCCTTCTATGCCTATGTTAGATATATCATTCATCTTTGACCTCGAAGAGTCCTCTAACACTCGAGATCCACCAAGACTCCTAGAGTATATGAATCATGAAGGACTCAAGAATGACCAAGAAGTGCCATTAAAAACACAAGAGTGTGTAGAATGGATGGACAAGGAACAAACCTTAATAATAGAATCTAGCCCTGACCTAACCCATCCAAGTTTAGAGGAGACCTTTGATGAGACTCACCTTACAGATACCAATATATGAGAAGTCTTGGACAATAAAGTGTCCAATGAATGTCATAGGCATGAAATAAAGGAGAAAATATCTTCGCCTATAGACACTCATGAAGAAACACCCTTGGAGCTTAAAGAGGGAGATAACATTAATGAGCATCGAAGCTACTTCATAGACATCTCCTCAAATCCATGCTTACTTAGTCTCTCTAATATTTCCACACATGAGATTTTCAACCCTCTCATTCTACCTATTTATAAAATCATTAAAAGGGTGGTTATAGACATATACATTTATCATAAATATTGTAGATCTCGAGATAGATACAAAAAGACAGGTGCTTTAGAGGAAACCACTTTACGAACCCAAAGTATAATAATTAGAAGGTTTTCCAAGGATGAATTTATAACCACTCTTGAAAGATAATATGAGTTTGCACCTTTTGCTGTAATACCCTTATGAATTGAGCATAGAGTTATAATTATCAAATTATTCCTTTGGGTATTTTTGTCACTAACCATTCCAGGTTTGAAGTAAGAAAATGATTGATGGCAGCACCAGGTATGTCCAACCAATCATCATGCAACATTGAAGTATATCCATCCAACCTTAACTTTGCTTTGCAAAATTCAAGCTTGGGGGAATAGGCTTACTTGAAAATCTTAGATAACGTTGCTAATATTGGTTGTCTCTACCTTTTTTTAATTCATGCTCAAAATGTTGCATAATAATCATGCTCTTTTATCTCTATTTAAATAAAATCTCTTTAAGTGCTTTCATGTCACCTTTGTCTGCTATAGTAAGTTTTGGTTTAGAAGTACTCCATGGGTACTTTCATAGGCTTTTTAAATTGAGCATGGTGCTTAAGTTAAAATGCCTTTCTTAACTAAAACTAGACATGGAGTTCAGTTTGGTTATTGAACTAGAAATTATTTTAGTAGACATTGGAATATTTTATTGAACTAACCCTTACAGGAATCTTTCAATTCAATCTAGGTAAGTCATGAGATGAATTCGAATCAGAGATGAAGCAAGGCATATGACAAACTTCAATAACTTTGCAGAAGAAGACGTAGCTCATTCATCATGGATTGAAGAACTATAAGTATCAATGATTCATTTATTTTATCTTCTACTGCAAGTTACTTTTTGCCTTGAGCCATGCCTGTGTAGAACATGGTCTATGCTAAAATAATCTCAACACTATAATAGACAGAACACGATAAAATTCTAGACAAACAACCTATTTTTCAAGATTGTATATTCCTTTAGGTATATGTTGTCCACTAATCTATTGCAGGCATAAAAATGAATGAAGTAAAAAGAGTGAGAAGATCAAGGAAGCAAAAAAGATGGCAAGGGGATAAAAAAGAAGAAGTACAACGGAGAAGGCAAGTTGCTCAAGAACAACTCAAGATCCGAGAAAAGAAAGGACCACTGAAAGACATTTATCCTTCGTCACTTCGAGTCATACTCCAAGAAAGAAGGTAACGACCTAAGGTAAGTGGTCATCATTCTCCTCCCGATCTTGATATATACATAAATGAAGTTACAAACATGTTAGAGTTACAACTTTAATTGATAAACCTGATTAACTTAACATGATTTATTCTTTAAGATTATTTATGGCATCATTCTCTTAATCTCTCAGTCTTAACCAAATGAGTTAAAACATTATAATTTATCTTTGGAAGATGATAGTTATAATTATGTAGAGATAGACAATCCTTCTATTGGTTGAGCAATTTAAATCTTTTACGCCATATGAACTTGAATGCAATATTTATGCTAAATCTTTTGATCTTACAACTCATGTCATAAGTAAACAAATATACAACACCAACTTTGTCTTGTTGAATGTGCCTAAGGTTAGACAAGAATAAATAAAGAAATAGATTTGGTTACATTCTTTGTTTTTCCACCAATAGAGCCTATGCACTTGATCTCTACCTTAGTTTGCAAGCAGGATACACTTCAAAGTGTGAAAGGAATATTTCCTAACACTCCACAAGTGAAAGTTCTGAACCCACGAACACGCACATGAGCAAGATGCTGCTAGATCCCACCATTAATGCTCTACTTCAACCTCTGGCCAAGCAAAGAACATAAGTGACACCACTATCGAATCATCATCACAAGAGGTGTAACCATCATTGTCTCCATCTCCAAAACCGATAGATGCACTCAATGAAAGAATAAGAGTGGCAAAGACAAGTCGAATTCTGAGGACTTAAAAATCAAACCTTCACCGAAAGGTAACATCGGTAGTTATCCATATTTACTTTCTTGTATTGCATATTTTTCTTTAGCATATTTACTTTTCTACATTAGCATTGCATAGAAAAAACAACAAAAATAATTAGGCATTCATTAGATTGCATTCATACATCTTAAAAACTTGAAGCCCCATGTAAAACCCTTGCGATTGTAAAGGCTATAGGAGTGCTTACTGTGGTGGTCTAAAAATAAAAAAATATATAGCATTTAAAATTATCTCTTTGCATTATAAAATAGAAAATCCTAAAAAAGGTGAAACAAGAATCCTGCTAAAACTTAAAAGTCTATACTAGCTCATAAGAATAATCATTTACTTATTTGGCTGACCGCTAACCCATTGTCATAATTCGAGCCTTGAGTTTTCGTTTTCTTGTCGGAGTACATATTTTGCAGGACAATAATATGACTAAGGAGTGAGCCCAATCAGTGGACTACTACTGGTAAGCTTACTCTAAAGATCATTGAGCAATCACCACAGCAAACATCTAACTTGGGGAGAGCATCCCCTAGTTATCGTAACTATACCTATGCGATTATTGAGTCTGTCTGAAAGTCATAAAATACCAAAAATATATGGGCACATAAAGGTTCATGTCTTTTGTGAGTCTATTAGTTAAAATAAAAGAAATATATTAAACCCAAATAAAGATACTTTATTAAGGTGTGATCATAGAGAGTTTTCTTAATAAGTTTTGTCTAGGTTGTTAGAAGTCAAATAAAAACTGGAGAAAATATAATTTTGAATTGGAGATGATGAATAGTTGCTCTGTCGTAATTCCTTTCAAGTGCCTAGTTTTCAACTTTAAATTCTCTCGAGTTTTGGATATGATTGCTTTGATATAAGAATTTACTCTGAACCTGAAACTTGTGGAGGCATATGCTTAAGCTAAGTCTAGGTGATTGATGGATATGATATAAGAAAGTTGAGCTGCTATTTATCTTATTCCAAGCGATACTAAGTTCTGGAGATTTATCTTTTAAAATTCAAAACCTTATGAGATGACCTCTTGTATGACAAGGTTTGAATTCCTACCAAAGCCATATATGATATACATTTAGAAAAGGAAACCCTTGCTCATTTATGCTGCTTGCTTTGTATTGAGTTTAGTCAACCTTTGTTGTATACCTTAGAGAGTCTTGTCATGCTTTTAAAATCAAGATCACACACACACTCCACTTACATATGCATTATTCCAACACTGAGAGTAAGCGCAATCATTTTCTATTTTCATCCAGATCCACTTTGAAAATATTTTCTCCTACACTGGGAGTGAACACCCAAAAATAAACCCCATAGGATAAACCCCTGTTAAAATGCTCAAAGTTCTTCATTATTATGTCTCCAAATTATTGTTCAAAGGATGCATGTGGCTATGCAAAAGCAAGAGTTTAAAAAAAGAGAGAGAAGGGAGTAAAGAAATTAAAATAATGGGTACTCAAATGCCCACCTCCCTGAAAAAAGAGAAAAAAAGAAAAAATAAAGATAGCCCATGTTTTCCTATTAATGTTTTAAAATTCCTAGAAGAGAGATTTATTTCCCAAGAGCAAACGTAGAAATAGGATTAGCCACCATATATACACCTATCCACCATATTCTATACACATGCACATCTTGATTTGATTGTATGACTTGACTCTCTTTGGATCCATTGTTTGACTTTACAATATATGCATTGCAAGTATGCTCATCCTTGTTTGTGCCACTCCTATAAGCTCCACTATAATCCTTAGTTGTAGGAGGGCATAACATTATAATGCCTCAGAGAGATCCAAAAATACCACATATATCAAGAGACTTGAGGGTGTCATGCAATTAAGCTCTGAGTTTCATTTCAAAAACTTACAAAAACTCTGGAATACTAGTTGAGTGAAGAATTTAAGACATAGTACTTGACTTGATTGTTCTATCTTTCAATTGCTCAAGGCCCATGTAAAAGTTGAAAAGCCCCATAGCTATAGGTAAAATGAGTAAGTTTGAAAGTTAGAGCAGTTTTGTCTAATCCGGAGGAGAATTTCTATTTGAAAGCATGTGTACCTTTGAGGAATAAAAGCATTGTAGCAACTCCTGATCCAAATTTATTAGTAATTAAGCTTTGCTCAGGGACTGGCAAAGGGTAAGCATGGGGGGTGTTGTTGACGGTTGTTAAGTACCAAATATAACCGTCAACTTTTACATAAATTGATATAAAATGAATTGCAAAGCATAGTTGTAGGTTTTGATTCCAACGAGTTCCACAAGTTTTGGTGTTCTCACTTGTTTTGTAGGTGTTTGCAGTTTTTTGTCAAATAAAAGTATCTCATCTAAGGAATTATACTGCACCATTGCGACGGGCTCGTTGAGACGATCGAAATGGACATATCATTTGCCATATTTGAAGCCCAGAATCAAAAGATATCAACTCCAGATCGAAACATGCGCTATTAGGCCCTAAAAGGAGCAAGATGACACACAAACGAAGCTGGGCCCAAATGGATTTGGGCCCAGGCCGGCCGGCATGGGCCATGGGGCTGGCCGGCCTCCCCCGGAGCCCGCTCACGTCTATCTTCTAGAAGCTTCTTCCACCGCCTCTTGGGATGCATCTCCACCGTACCTTAAGTCGGTTTGATCCAATGACCGTCGTTTCTCCCACTGGGCTATAAATACAGGGCCAGACCCCCCTCTTGAAACCCTAATTCATTTGTAATCTCTGAGAGGGGTCCCTCGAATGGATCAACCTCTCTAGGATTTAGACTTGTAGATAATAGTGAGATGGAGAGTGAGGGAAGAGTTCGGAGCAGGTGCCGGCCTGTCGGTGCCCCCTCTACGGCTTGTACTTCAGCGGATTCAAGATCTTCATGAGTTTATCTTCGAGATTTCTCTGGTAATCATCTTTTGATCTAAGTTTACTTTGTTTATATTGTTCATCTGGTTTACGACTCTTTTGAGTGCTTTATTCCTATCCTAGGTGGAGTAGAGTATTAATCATAGTGTAGGCGTGGTGCTTAGGCTAGGGTTAATCGTGAATGCCCCTAATCCTCTGAATCACTGGTAGATCGTAGGTGTGACAGACCTATTGATTCCTCTATAGTCCACCTCCCATTGATAGGTTTGGCAGGATGCGGTTATCAGAGTAGGGCGAGGTTTCTGTACTCAATCTGCTCTGAATAATGTCCCGAAGTTGAATAGTAGAAGACATAGTTTACCTAAAGTTAGAAGAAGAGAACCATAGTTATCCTCTCTACACTCCTATTATCATCAACCTACTATACTCCTATTATCATCAATATAGATTGCTATTATCAACCACATTAAACCTTAGCTTAGTGTCCCCCTTAGTATAATCTTTATCTCTCTACTTTCATCTTTAGCCACCTCTAGTTGAGTTAGACCGTAGTTAATCACACACGTTTCTTTGTGGATACGATATTTAAAACCTCCGGGTGAAGTGCTATAACGGTATTATATCTGTGCGCTTGCGGATAATTATATTTTCTTGTGTGCATTTAATTAATACCAACAATGACCAAGTCTCCTAGGCCACTTCCAAAGCTCAGAAGAGAATCCGGCCACCAAACAGCGGGAAGAGCCAAAAGAGTGAGAAAAATCAGCTCGAAAGACACGGTCAAAAGGGACGATCCGACAAACACAATCTCCCTGAGAGTCAAGAACTCGAGAAAAGCCTTCTTTAAAACGCACTTTAAAACCGTCCCTAAGGAGTTGTGAAACAGAGAGCAAATTAAAATGCAAGTTCGAGACCAAAGCAACATCCTTGAGAACAAAGCGCTCGTTAACCCGAATAGTTCCACAAGAGACCACTTTACCTTCACTATTATCCCCGAATATGATATACTCCTTGTGCTGCATAGGGTCGAGGCTGAAGAACCATTTTGAACTTCCGGTCATGTGGCGCGAACATCCAGAATCAATGAGCCATGTGTCCTCCAGGCCTCCATCCTACATCAATAGAAAGATATAGGATGAGCAAACGGCACACCACTAGGGTTAGTAAACTAAAAAGAATACCAGTGATGCGTCATTTGTCCTGGAAAAGTGTTAAGAAAAACACCAAACACGCCATGTCCCATTTGAGGAAAGCGATCACCACGAGAGAAAAAACATGGTCCGCTAGAGCTGTGGGACATAAAAGCACCACCACGAGGTTCATAGTCACATTGACCATGACCTGAACCATGTTGTGCACGACCACCACGTGGTCTCGCAACTTGAGGCCTAGCACCTTGAGACATTGCACCTCGAGGACTAGCAATGCGCCTCTGAACAGGCGGTACATGTACACCATGGGAAGAATGGTACATGTTCTGGTTGTTCAACTCATACTCATGCCTCTCATCTCTCTTTCTCCTAAAGCAAAACTCAACCAAGTGACCATCCCTATGGTAATACTCACAATGATACACCTCTCTCTTGGGTGATTGGCTCACTCTCTTTTGGGTGTGGTTCACTCTTGGTGGTTGCTTACCTTTAGGAAGGGGATCCTCAGAGATGTTTGGTAGAGTATCGAGTGGGTTCCTGAGATGGTTCAGTTTTGGAACCCAAACTTGTTTCTGTGGTGGAGCTCGTGGAGGCTCTTCAAATACTCCATCTTTTGTGGGAGGCACGAGTGGCTTAGGTGGAGTAATTTTAAGAAGCTTGGAAGCAGTGGTAGGTTTTTCACTCCCACCAACTTTGCCGTAAAGATCATCACCCTTTCCACCTGAAGCAAAGCCTAATCCCGGTCCACCAATTCCCCTCCTGAATTGGTTGACCATCATGCCAAGTTGCGGCTCACTGCATGACTCCTAACTCAAGATGGTCCGAAGGTATATGTTTTCCTCCTCGGTACGCACCTTGTTATGCCGACAATTGGCAAGCTCAAGCTCCAAACCCTCACAAAGTGCACACTCAGCAACACTATTGCTATCTGAGTTGGCCTTCTCAAACAAGGCAAGTCTGTCATTCTTTTCTGCCAACTCTGATTGCAAGTCTGAGCAAGACTTGCACGCACCCAACAAGATAGGTAAAGCACGCACACTATCAAATTTATTCATTAAATCAACATACTTAGACTACAAGCTAGCGAGATCAGCCATGTAGACGCTACAAAAGTCACACTCTAGCTCGTCAGTCACTATGGGAGTGTTTTTAACTAGCTCAAGCTCCTTAAGCCCAACTTCTAGCATAGCCTTGTACTTTTTTCTATCACTAGCAGCACGCTTAAGCAACTTATCCTGACTAAGCAAAGTAGCAGTCAAATCCTCAACCTCAGCAGCAAGCGCATCGATGGAGAGTGATAACTTAGATGTGTCGTCATCGTTGTTGGGAGCATCACCCTTGCCGTCCTCCACCAAGTCACCAAGCGCCATGGTGCAGAAGCCTCCGTGGGTGGAGTCAGCGATGAAGCAGAGTCCGTTCAGCTTGTCCTCGACCTTCCTCTCAGACTCGTCGTCGCTTGAAGAGAAGGAAGCATGATCGTCACCGGAGTCGTTATCGAGGTCGCTGAGGGAGGCAAGGAAGGCACGCTTCTTGGCCTTGGTCCTCTTCAGAAACTTGCGCTTGAGCACCTCCTTATCGAATCCTCCCTTGGACTTGTGCTTGCCGAAGGTGGGCTCACGCCTCTTCTTGTGCTTGCCGGAGGTGGACTTGCCCAAGGACTGCTTGTTCCGCTTGGGGCAGTTGGCGACGAAGTGGTCGGAGTCGCCGCATCCGTAGCATCCTTCTTTTGGTCTGCCCCGCCAGTGGTTCAAGCGGTTGTTGTGGAACCGCGAGAATCAGTTAATGACGAGAGCCAGCTCATCATCTCCAAGTATGTCCAACTGCTCCTCTGTCACTGCGATCAAGGAAGATAAGGCAAACATCGCAGAGGAGGGGTTAGCGGAAGAACTAGAGACACCGTTACCTGACACCAGCACCATAGTCAGAGCAGAGGGATTGTAAAGTTTGGCCTGGATCTGGTGGTCAATCTCACTGGACTTCAGCTTGCTGAAGAGGTCGTCCACGGTGAGGGTCTCGTAGTTCTGTGACTCAAGAAGAGCTTGCACCTTGGAATCCCAAACCCTCTGATCAAGAGTATATAACAACTTCAAAGCTCTCTCGTGATCGTCATAGGGCAAGTTTGGCTTGTTCGCACGCGTCTTGTTGACAATGGTCTGAAAGCGTGAGAACATGGAGTCGATGGTCTCACCATCAAGCTGCCGGAAACTATCATACTCCTGCTTGTATGTGTCAAAGAGTCTAGTCTTGATTTGTGGAGTCCCCTCGTGATAGTTTTGCAGCTTCACCCAGATCTCTCTAGCAGTAGTCAAGTGTCCGACACGCTCAAACTTAGACTCAGAAAGACTCGAGAAGAGAGCATTACGTGCCTCACTATTGGCATCGTGTTGTTCCATTTGCTCCTGACCAACATGAGCAGGAAGAACAACGTAATCCTCATCTTCACAAATTTTTCATACCCTCACACCGAGACTCTAGAGATAAGCAGACATCCGAATCTTCCAGTACGGGTAATTGGTTCTATTGAAAAATGGTGGCTTCCCTGAGCCACGAGCCATGTCGCCTTCTATGGATCAAGAACCAGTTAAGGTGGGATGATCCTTAACCCACTCTGATACCAACTGAAGGACCGAGAGTGGCGACCGGAGGGGGGTGAATGGGAGCCTCAAATTTCTTTCGAAACTTTTGACCAAGTGTCCCAAATTCAACCCCAAAATGAACACATATGCAACCGATAAATCCATGAGTCAACGGGTGGCTGGGTACCTTAGGAGATGTCCTAGAGGCACAGCGAGACTATCGAGAAAGACCGAAGACAAGCCCTCGAAGAAACAAGAAGAACTGGAGAAAACTGCGCGGACCAGAAGTTGGACCGGAACTTCCGGTTAGGGGGGAATAGAACTTCCGCTCGAGGACCAGAACTTCCGCTCGGGGACTGAAACTTCCGCTCGGGGACCAGAACTTCTGCTCGGGAACCAGAACTTCCGATCAAAGCGCTCTAAAATGCAAAGTCAAACCAAAATCTTGGACCGGAACTTTCGGTAGATGACCAGAACTTCGGGTTGGTGCGGTCCGAAACAAGAACAAGGCACCAAAACTTCTGGTTGGAGACTGGAACTTCTGGTAAGCGCAATCCAAAACAAGAACAACGCACCAGAACTTCCGGGTGGAGACCGGAACTTCTGACAAGTGCGATCCAAAACAAGAACAACGCCCCAAAAGTCGCCTCATCTCTTCGATCTTTCGATTTGTGGCCCAAATCTTCACCAACTGCCACGAAACTTGGTGAGCATGATCACAAGGCAGTAGGAGAGCTACCTCTAAAAGGTCATCGCCCAATTTAAAGTCAATCAACAAAATCGAAGGGGAACGTAAAACACCACCAAAAACGCCCTTGCACCTTGATTCAACCCGATCTAAGTGCTCATGAGGAACTGAATGAAATCCTTCAATGAAAAGGACCTTCTCATAGCGAGGATCAAGTAGAAACAAGTGGCACGCGCTAAAATGGATCACAGCCTGAGAAATCAACTCGGGAACAAGAGGGGGAGAAGAGAAAAACTCAAAAACACGAAGAATGCAAGCGAAATCTATACAAACGATTCACAAATCGAATTCCAGAGGACACGAGGAGGTTAAGGCCTCCATTCCCGCATGATGTTTGGTTTGGATACACAGGTGACAGGTGAAAATCCCCTGCAGACCTTCTTGCAGAAGGAAACCTAGAGGGAGAGAGCAAACCCTAGGAAATAAGGTGGGAGGAGAGAATGGCAAGAGGTAGGTCTGTATGGGGGCAGACCACCCTTATTTAACGAGGCATTTTGACAGACCAAAATATCCCGGGATACATACTGAGTGAACCACTAGCCCTAAGACATTATGGTCCAATTCGATGAAGTCTTGATCCGATGGCCCCGCGCCTTCTCACGAGTAGCTTCACCTCGACGCGAACTCGCAGATGCCGTCACGTGCCGTCCATTCCGCCTTGGAACCGTCATCGATCCAACGGCCACCGTGCCTTCTCACCGGTAGCTTCGCCTCAACGTGAACTCTCCGATGCCGCCACGTGTCGTCCGTCCGCCTCGGGACCTCCGTCAGGGTTTTGAGGCTCAACCCAGAAACCCGCCGGATGGTTTTGAAGCCCAAACCACCACACCCATCTCCGTTGGTTTTGAGGCCCAAACCCACAAACCGGCCTATGTCCTTGCGGCCGTCGAAGTCCCAAGTGCCAGCCACCGCAATCCCACCCGACGATTCCGGGTCCCTCGGTCCAAGCCTCGTGTCCACCCTTTCACCGCTCCCAGTCCATTCGGCGTGGCACACCTTACTTGACCTTCACCTCGCCGTCGACCATCGCCTCCGAGCTTGACACCTGCACAACACAAGCCAAGAGACATGTCGCACACGTAGCTTGCACTACCATCAGTGAAACCCCATCCGGGATGCTAGCAGTTGAATCAATCACTCATCATCAAAACTGAATCACAAGGGTACTTGTCAACCTTGTATTCGCATGATGTACTTTATGTTCCTTGTCTTAAGAGGAACCTTATTTCAGTTTCAGCATTAGATATATTCAGATTTTTGTCGCTCCTCTTGTTGTTGATAAGTTTTACATGATATCTCCTGATTCCATCTGTAATGAATGTGTGCGATACATCAAATAAGCGTAAGCATAATAATGAGATCTCATCGAAAAACCCGCAAACAAGCCCATCGAGCCCATCCACATCTAGATCCGCAGGCGCTGCCCTCCTCGTCGTGCCTGCCATCGCCGGAGCTCGTGCCCCAACCTCCCACTGCCGGGCATGGGCCTCTCACCGCTTGATCTATTGTGGAGGACGGTGGAGGGCACTGGATCTGGAGCTAGAGGTGGTGGAGGGTGCTGCCGCCAGGGTGTGGTCTCCAGCCGCCAGATCTGGAGCTGGAGGTTGTGGAGGTCACCAGTTCTGAGCCGAGGGAGAGGGAGGGAGGCCGAGGAGGAGTCTCAGGCGCACAGCTTTTATAGTATACAGTAGAGTTAGAGTCAGACTCTGTAGACTAGTCTTCTAAAAAATATACGAAGAGGGCAGCAGTTGTAATCATGATGAAATAGCGATAGGCTCGCGGGAGGAAGGCGTCGTACTGCCAGGAACCTAAGGCCGGTCTTACGGTATTGGTGTGGAGCTCCTGTAGTCCTACCATAGGGATATAGCTTTGGCTGAACCTCTTCAACAAATATCGTGCCTATGGTATTGTCTATGATTTTGAGTGTTTGTCTTGGTAGTTCAATTGACGCTTCCACACATGAAGATTAGCAGATAATTTATTGCTGTGAGGGCTAATTTTTAACAAGATAAGTGTGAAAACAAAAATGAGGAAGTAATGAAGCAAGGGCTCAGAATTTTGGAAAAATTCAGCCTAGCTGGTTTTGCAAAAGTAGACTGATTTCCTGAATTTGGACTAACCGGTTTGTCAAATCAGACTAATCGGTTCTTGCTGATTTAAGCCCATGAAGCTTTTTGAGGAAAAAAGAACTGAAGAACTCGATCAGATGAAATCCAAAATTTCATGACTTAAATAGACTTGGGATTGTCGGTAATTTTCTTACACACCTTGAAAGAGCAAAATGTTCTTTGCTTCATTTAGCGTCCATCTCGGCTCTTGTCTGGCCGCTCCTTTGGGATGTGCTTTACACAGGCTTTATTGTGGTCCTTGCATCTTTGAAAACCAAAATAACAATCCTTGCTTTAGCCTCAAAATCCAAGATCTTGTCTGCCGACCACGTATCCTGTGCTGCCATGGGCTCCATATCTCAGCTCTTGTCTGTCCGCTACTCGGAGCGTCCTTTAGAATTTAGACAGGCTTTACTGTGGTCCTTTGCACCTTTGAAAACCAAAATAATAATCCTTGCTTTAGCCTCCAAATCTTAGCTCTTGTCTCCTGATAACGTATCCTATTCTGCCGTGCGTTTAGGTGCTCCGTATGTTCCCACGTTAAAAATATACAAGTTTATGAAGAAAAAAATCAAAAAAAAAATGGATGGGTAGATGATGCAAAGATGCTTATTCATGCATAATTCGAGCTTGAATAATGAAGTTATGTGTGTGTACGCGCACGCGTGTATGTTTGGAGACAGAATCTTTTCCATTATCTGAAAAAAAAAAAATGGATTAAGGGTTAAGATGAACAGCTCACTCTGGCCCATTACATGCTGAATTTCTATTTTTTTCCTCTTGCAAAGAAAAGTGTTCAAGCTCAACTTTTGCATTAACATGAATGTTTGCATGTAGCCATCAACATTTTTTTGGTTGATTTTTCATGAATTTTTATGTGTTTCTTTAAGCAAGAGCAAGGGACCATGTGAAGGGATGGCTAGGCTGGATAGGCTTTAACGGGGCTTTAATGGGTTACACTGTGTACGGAGTACTTATGGGTAGCCTGCACACCTTGAAAACCCAAAATATATTCTTTGCTTCAGCCTCCATGCTCGAGATGTCCCTTCCATAAAACTGCCATGCTCTGCCTCTCAACTCGCGCGCCTTCCTCGCATTTATTAGTAGCAGGCTTTAGCATCAGTTGCTTCCACAACAGACACAATAATAAATAGTACATCGGAGGGGAAAACAAGAGAGAGTAGCTAGTAATGGCGGACCTCGTGCTTGGGCTGGCCAAGTCGGCGGTGGAGGGGACGTTGACGATGGCCAAGTCAGCAATTGAGGAGGAGAAGAAGCTGCAGAAGAGCGTGCAGCGTGACCTGATGCTTATCTCGGACGAGTTCGAGATGATGCACTCCTTCCTCAACGTGACCAAGGAGCGCGTCGTCACCGACGGCATGACGACGACCGTGGTGAGGCAGGTCCGCAACACGGCCTTGGACGTGGAGGACTGCATTGAGTCCGTCATACACCTGGACAGTAAGTCCAACGACTGGTGGCGCCGCTTGCTCCCATCTTGCATGGCAGCGCGCGCACCGGCAGCGTCCCTCGAGGAGGTGGTTGCTGATCTAGAGTTCCTCAAGGCTAGAGTGGAAGCCATGGGCCAGAGGAACATGCGCTACAGCCACATTAGTGACACTACCTCCAAGACCAAGGCCGCCGCCGAGCAGACACGACGTCAGCAGCAGCCTGCAGTACTTACAAAACCATTGGACATCCTCGTCGAGGCGAGGAACCCCAGCAACAAGAAGAAGGGCAGCCCAAGGGATCTCGTCGAGCTGATAAATGGAAATAATGATGCTCTGCTGCTTCAGCTTCAGGTGATCGCGGTGTGGGGAACAAGAGGAGATCTCGGGACAACATCCGTCGTCAAGAAGGCATACGACGACTCAGAAGTATGCAAGAATTTCGTGTGCCGTGCTTGGGTGAGGCTGACACACCCTTTCAATCCTCATGAGTTCGTCCGGAGCTTGCTGGCTCAGTTCTGCTCAAACTCTTGTCGTCGACAAGAAAGCAGCAGCATAGCTTCCCTGAAACTGACGGAAGTGATGGTGGCAACACAAGACTTACTCATTGATGAGTTCATGAAGCAAGTGAGCAGCCATAGGTACCTAATTGTCCTGGAAGACCTGTGTATGATGGTTGACTGGGAGGCCGTTAGGGTATTCCTACCTGATAAGGGCCATGGCAGCTGCATCATCGTACACACCCAGCAGCTCGAAATCGCAAGCTTATGCGTTGGACAATCACACCGAGTATTAGAGCTGGAGCAGCTCTCAGCTGACCATTCTATCTGTGTCTTCTTTAATGAGGTACGCCACAATATCGTTAATTACTTTGAGGAATCGAAATTCACTACATCGGCCTCCTAAATTTGCCAACATAGATATACAGAACTTTTTTTACTACTCCCTCCATTATCTTTTATAAGACGCACACAAATATCAAGAGTCAAACTTTAAAATCTTTGACTAACATATACGGTTAGATTGATGTACTATCTAAATATCATAAATTTATAAACTTAAATAATATAATATAACATAAATAAATAGTCAAAATATAGTTTAGGAGACCGTGTCATGTCTAGCTGCGCCTTAGGGTGTCCGCAATGGTGCTAGTTACGTAGCTAGCTGACGTGAAGGTGAGAGACAAGAGCAAAGACTATTTTATATATTTATATATTATTGGACCCACATGCTCCTCTCTTATATTCTTGGACTATGTGAAATAGATTAGTTATTTGCTCGTCGCTAGTGACTACTCTCTCTACTACTTTTTTTATACTATGTCATGTCTAGGTAACTAAATAGTTAGCTGTTGAGAATGGAGGTAGTAATTGCATATGTATGTATATTATCTATCCTCACTACTAAAGTCGTATACCACTGCCTCCCTCACAAAAACACGGTTACGCATGAACAGTACCACCCGCAATGAATAGTATCAGGTTGTGCACAGTACGCCCGCTATAAATAGTGACGGGTCACACAAACAGTGCACCCGCAATAAACAGTACCCCACGTTACTGTTTATATTGTGCATGAACAGTACCCTATCCGTTACTGTCCACAGCGTTTCCCTTTTTCTTTTTTTTTAAACATTTTTCCAGCGCGGGGTTCCAGCCTAGTTACATACTACGATCGGAGCTATGGTCCACAGCTATGGGATCATGCTATGGTCCGATCAGGGTGGTGTGGAGTCGAGCGCCGACCACCAAAAAAAAAAAAAACCGTTGGCGCGTTTAGGTTCGGCGGTCCACCAAGCTTTTTGTTTCCACGGCCCGCGTCCGCTTGTCTTCAGCACCACGTCGCAAAGCACGACGCTTTCCCACCCACAGCAACCACATCAGTTGAAGCTGTTGTGCTTGCCGTATCCTTTTATTTATTATTAATTGCTACAGATTTTTTATTCTCAGATTTGATTCTAGATCTTATGCTACTCTTAGTTCTTAAAGTAGATTAAATAGTCATTTCAGCTTGAACTGCGGCACTTAAAGATGTTGAATTCGTTATATCAATGAATTATATATCACTACTTGCACAAAAAGATTTTGCAAGGCACTTCAAAAATGAGCTCGGAGGCGGTTTTAGCAAAAAACCGCCTCGGTTATCGGTTCCAACCGAGGCAATGCTCCGGCGCAGCAACCGCCTCGGTTAATACCTTTAACCGAGGCGGTTTTCTAATGAAAACCGCCTCGGTTAATAGTCTATTAACCGAGGCGGTTGCTCTAAGACAGCCGCCTCGGTTAATCAATTAACCGAGGCGGTTTTTTCTAAGACAACCGCCTCGATTAATAGACAATTAACCGAGGCGGTTTTTCTAAAACAACCGCCTCGGTTAATAGATGGCTAGTATATATACCAAAGTTAGCCATTAGGGTTTCATTCCCACAGCTCCCCGCCGACAACTTCTCCTCCCTCCGAGCTCCTCTCCCCCCACGCAGGCGAGCGGCTCCCTCTCCTCCCCCTCTCCCCCATCGGGCGCCGGCAGGTGCAGGGACCTCCCTCTCTCTCCTCTCTCCCTCTCCGACGCGCCGTGGCGCTGGCGCCTCCCTCTTCTCTCGATCTCCGGGGAAGTGGCGGCGATGGAAGGCGGATCCATCCCAATACGGCGGATCCGGCAGTGGCGGCGCCGTGGTGGCCGGATCCGGCCCCGACGCCAGGTGGATCCGGGGCGCCTGAAGAGGTCGGATCGGCCCCCGGCGTGGCGGATCAGCCGGTCTCGCCCCACCGGCGAATCACGAGGCGCGGGGCCTCCCTCTCCACTCGATCTCCCGGCGACAGCAGCGCATGGGGAGGCTGGATCCAGCCCCAGTGCGGGCGGATCCGACGGTGGCGGCGCATGGGGTGATCGGATCCGGCCCCGGGCGCTGGCGGATCCGGTGGCCTCTCCTCCCACCGGCGCATGCGGCGCGGGCCTCCCTCTCCCTCGATCTCCGGCGGCAGCGGCGCAAGGGGTTGCCGGATCCAGCCACGGGCGCGGGCGGATCCGGCCGCTGCGGCGCATGGGGTGGCCGGATCCGCCCCGGCGAGGGCGGATCAAGCGGCGGCGGCGGCGCGCACTGCGGCGGCGGCAGTACCTCCACGGTGGCGTCCCCGCGCGATCGGCTAGTGGGCTCGGGGAACGCTCATCGGCGGGCTCACCAGCCAGCTCGCTGGCTCGGGATTTTTTATTTTTTTAATATATTAACCGAGGCGGTTATTGTTAAATAACCGCCTCGGTTAATGGAGTTAACCGAGGCGGTTGTCCAACCGCCTTGGTTAAAACCACGATTAACCGTGACCTTATGTTCGAGGCGGTTAGGAAAACCGCCTCGGTTAACCAAAAAAAACCGCCTCGGTTAAGTTTTTTGTAGTAGTGTATGTAGTAGCATTGTTTTTATAAAATATAGAATTCTTAAAATTTTATTACCAATATTAATATGGCATAACTTTTCAATCAAAACATATAAACTTATTTAAATAAAAACTTAAGAAGTTTTCTTGTCTTGGAATATTAATGTGGAACATAGCATTCCATTTGCGTTTAACTTTATAGTGATAGAAGTGTGTAATTTAGAAATATATAGCGTACATTATGGAAATCGGTTATTGTAAAAGTTTATATTAGTGTTTGCATGTGGATTTTAGAGATATTTTTGTTTATATTTTTTAACCAGACATGTGGATAATTTAGATATAAATTAAAAGATATTAACTTATATTACCTTTCATAATGACACATATGGGTAATTTGAATGCAAACTGAGGGATTACCTTGCATTATGTTTCACATTGGCGGAGGTAGGTAATTTAGATAAAAATTTAGGGGTTATCCTAAATTATCTTTCACAATAGCAAATGTGGGTAATTTAAATGCAAATTTAGAGGATTATTTTAATTATCTTTCATAGTGGCGAAAATGAGTAATTTACATACAAATTTTTAGGGGTTATTTTAATTATCTTTCAAAATGATAGAGGTGAGTAATTTTTATGCAAATTAGGGGATTATTTTATTTATGTTTTCATAATTGTTGTGGTAGCTAATTTATGGATCTAATGAGACAATCATTAGAGTCTATTAAATTAAAGACCAGATGTTTCTTATTGGTGTGATAATTTCTAGAATTTATCTTTTTCTAATGCGTCTAGTGAAAATTATTGGAAGCTCTGTTGAAACCATCAATTAGCAAAAGTAAGATAAGATATTACTTTACCATCTCTCTTCTTAGCTTTACGCCACACTGTGTGCAATTTGAAGGACTCTCACTTTGTCCTGAGTCAATATATTAGGACTTTAATCTAGTTTCTAGAAAATAGTAATAATAGATAGTATCAAATGTGTAGTAACAGAAAATATTATGAAATATATTTTTACAGTTTACCTCTTTGATGTGGTGTATGTCAATATTTTTCTCTATAAACATGGTAAAAACTTAGGATATTTTGACCTAGGCAAACCTTAGGATAGATGTAACTATCTCATTCAGGCTATATCATTGGGGAATCCTTGTGTACAATATAAATAGATTAGTAATCCCATTTTGTTGGGTCTTATCACCTTTATCTCATTTTCACTACTATAGTAACAGTTAATAAAGGCGGTCAAAAGAGATTATAGAGATGGGCACCTCGCTCGTCTCTAGATTAATGCCTGTGTTAATCCATGTTTCTAGAGGCGGTACTATATGTCCACCTCTATTAATCGAAAAAAATTGCCCTGAGCATCCAACCGGGCTGCTTAAGGCGTTGCGCCACCATGCCACCACATTGTCCTATGTCCCCTTCGCGCGCCGTTATTTGTCCCCACCACCATGCTGCCCATACTAGATCCAACCCATTGCTATGAAGATCGACGAGAGGGACATAATGAGAGAGATTGAGAGAGGAAAGTGAGAGAGCGGAAGGGGATATCACCTCAGAATTCGTGGTACAGTTAGAGAGGCCATGAAATGCCGTCCCTGCCGACTAACTCCGATATCCACCGGCATGCTACCTCCTCACACCGAGATCCGCGACCTCCTCGTGCCTCCTTATCTCAGCTAATCCTTGCCCCACCTGCACCACCACCTCATCGTGCCAAGCTCATGGCCGCCATGCCGCGATCGCTTCCTAGTTCCTCCTTAGCCTAGCCTGCTGCCTCCTCACACCAAACACGTGGCCGGTGTGCCACGGGGCACCAGCTCATTGTGCCTCCTGGTCCTAGCATCTGCCTCCTCATGCCAGTCGCGCGCGCTTAGTGGAGCGAATGGGGTGACATATAGATTGGGAATGACGATGGAGTGAAGGGAGCGAATCTTATGAGGTAAGGAGGGAGAAGAGAAATTCACTGCAGCAATCAGTGGTGTGTGAGACTGAGAAATGAGTGGCTAGGGTTTCTAACCCACTATTACATACTGAGACCAGTAGCGAGCCAAGACGGGCATGTTAATAAATCTGTCTCTGAGAATGACACACAGTGTCAATTTATTTTTGGAGGTTGTAGTTTATTGGGTGCCTCCGTAGATGGGGCAATCGCCTGTGAAAGTAGCCGTGCATTTTTTTGGAGATAGGGACACACTTTTTCACTGTCTCTGTATATCAAGGGGTTGCCTCATGTAGTATTACCTCTCATTTTAAGTTATGCTTCTTTAGTAAAACAATATTTCAGCTATTGGCTTTATTTTTTTACTAATAGCAGAGGTTGTTAATAGGAAGCTGTTATCCGGATATTTTGGGTTAATTTTTTGCATAATGGTGTTAATGACACAATTAAATTTCAATATTGTTCGTAGACAATATTTTTTTTTGCAGATAGGAAGCCTTTATTTGGTAGACAATAACTCCTGTAACGATGTGAGCTTTACGTGCACATCCTTAGTTTTTTTTTAAGATAAAGAAACATCCTTAGTTGACATTTTGATAAATCAAATATATATATACTCGAAACTTTTGCAGGACATTGAAGATGATGATGAGGTGGCCAAGAAAGAATCGGCACGGGAGTGGTTACAGGAATTTCAATATTGCGGTCGCCAAACAAATTTATGGTTACTTAGATCATTGGTGAAAGCTCGTGGCATGACTGGTGCTCCGGTGCTCCCAGTGTGTGGGATTGCCGGCGTCGGCAAAAGATCCCTCGTCCGACAGGTGTATTACGAGGCACTGACAGGACGATTTGGATCGCCATTCCAAAAGTTTGGCTGGGTGGATGTATCCCATCCTTTCGATTTAAGGGATTTATCGTGGAGCTTACTTTTGGATTTGCACTCGGGATCTTTCCGACGTGTCAGCATGTTGAGAATCAAAGACCCGATTCAAGAGTGCCAAAGGCTTCTGCGACGATATAGATGCCTCATTGTTATTAACGGTCTGCTCTCCAAGGAAGAATGGGACTCGATAAAAGCTGCTTTGGCTGGACATGGGCAAAATCGTATCGTTGTCATCGCACATGAGGAAAGTGTTGCCAGGTATTGCTCAGAAGAAAATTGGTTGAATGTCGAAGGCCTAGAAATTGACGAAGCCCTTGAACTCTTCAAAATCACGGTAGGTTCACTCATCTTATCTTACTATTACTGATTAGAGGTTCTACTAATTAGAGGCACCAATAAAGACTCTACATTACTTCTTACCTGATGCGCTAGAGAAAAAGATAAATTCGAAAAATTCTTACAACAATTAGAAATATTCGACCTTTAATAATTTGGTAGACTCTATTCGTCAGCGTCAATAATAGCCACAGGATCTCATGTGTTTTAAACAATTATCAACTTTTACCATTATGAAAAATACATAAAACAACTCTCTAATTTTGCATACAAATTACCTACCACTGCCATTATGGAAGACAATTGAAATAAACCACAAATTTATATATATATACATAAACCATCTCTGCTATTATGAAAGATAATTTAAATGAACCCATTAAATGTGTAACTAAATTGCCCACCTCTTCCATTTTGAAGGATAATTTAAAATAAAGCCCTAATATTTTAATAAATTACCCATTGATGCCATTATGGAAGACAATATAAAATAACACATTTTAATTTGTATCTAAATAATCCATTTCACCTGATATAATATAGCAACAAAAATACCTCTCAAATCTATATGTAAATACTAATATAAATATTACAAAAATTATATCTATAAAGTACACTATATATTTCTAATTTATACACTTCTACAACTCTTAATTTAACAGTAAGCATAATGATATATTCCACCGCATAGACCAAGTAAAAATATACTCCCTCCGGTCCAGTTTATAAGGCATTTTGGCCAATAATTTTTAAATATTCCAATACAAACTTCATACTACTAGCGGGCCCCACACGCGTTGCCGCGTGTTTTGTGGGGATGGGAATCGGAAAGCGAAAAAACAAATTGAAAAGCAGGGAAAAAAAACCGGAAGAGTCAAAGTCGCTACAGCATAATAGTTTTGGTGAAAAATAGGGAAGAAAAAAAATAACGTAAAGGAAAAAAAGTAATGGGGAAAAAATGGGGAAGCACCAAAAAAATTAGAAAGCAGGAAAAAACTGAAAAAGGCAAAGTCGCTACATCGTAACAGTATTAGTGAAAAATTGAAAAGGGAAAAAAAAAAGAAGCTAGGAAGAAAAAATGGAAAGACAAAATTGGCAGCATAATAGTATTGGTGAGAAATCGGAAAGGAAAAAAAAAGAACCAGGAAGCAAAAAAAAAAAGAGTATTGGGGAAAAATCGGGAAGCACAAAAAAAAAAAAATAGAAAATTGGAAAGGGAAAAAAGCAACCGAAAAGTGCAGAAAAAAGAATAGGGAAAAAAGGAAAAAAAAGGAAAGCCAAAAAAAAAGACGAAATTGCTACAGTAAATGGAACAAAGACAAATTGCTACAGTGTAACAGTTACGGAGGCTACGTGCCTGAGTCGAATGTACTGTCTTATAATCATAAATAATATAATATAAATATAAAATAAATAAGTATTCAAAGTGTAATTTAGAAGACTATGCTATATTTGACTATGCCTCATAAAGCAGACGGGAGGCTGTATACATTAGGATAAATATTTATTTTAATAGCTTATCAAGTGTGGGAAAATGCTCCCTAAACAAAACAGGTAGCAATCACACTAACAACTCACTTTGAGTTATATTAATACTCCATGATAATAAAAATCATTTTTTTATAATAAATTTATAGGTTTTGCATGAAACATTATGTCATATGAATAATGCTAATTTAACTTTAAGCACATTATATTTTATATTTCATAAGACAATACTACTACATACATAAATATGTTGTATAACAAATCCAGCATGTTAAGTGTTGTAATGCAAGCTAAAACAACTATTTATACCATTATAAAGGTAGACTATATGACCTCAAATATTTTTTCAAAGAAATTAAAAGAAGGACATTTTGAAAAAAAATACAATAAACACTACAGTTCCACTTTAAATATGGATAAAAATTTCAACAACTGTACTAAAAGTTGAAAACTAAACTATATATTCATGGTATCACAGAAAGTAATGCAATAAGAGTTTATATAACTTAAGGTTATGTCTTAAATATCCATATATCATGCTAGAAAAAGGAAAGATAAATCTTAGAAATTATGACTAGAGGTCCTCAATGGAGCCTACAACTAAATACATACCCCACTAGAAAAAGAAGCGATAAATTCTAGAAATTCAAATTAGAAATCCCTAATGGAGCCTCCATGGTAATCCAACACAACACCTACTTGAAAAAAGAAAAATCCTAAAATTTCTCATAGAAAATAGATATATCTAATTAATTTGGTAGATTATGACCACCATGATAATATTAATAACCATTAGATCTATTATACTTTCTAAATAATTGCATACATCTACGATTGTGTTAAAACAACTTTAAGTAGCACAAAAATATATATTGCCATTAACAAACATGATTCACATTAAATATAAATTTCCCCCTAAGATAGAGGGCTTGTTGTTGATGGTGATGCCCACAAGTGACTCGGAAGGTTTCTTCTCATCATCACTCTCACTTGAGGCATTTTCGGAGTCCTACTCAACATAATAAGCGTGGCCCTTCTTCTTCTTCTTGAAGGTCATTGACTTGCCTTCCTTTTCTTCCTTGGATTTGCCTTGGACCTTGTAGTTCCTGTCCTTCTTGTTATGCCAATCGGCAATTAGGTAGCCAACTTTCCCATAATCATAGCACCTTCTTTCTTCCTCTTGGATGATGACCTTCTTCTAGGACCATAGCCCTTCTTCTTCATGAACTTGTCAAATTACCGCACAAAGAAGGCTATTTCTTCATCATCTATACTTGAGCTTGTGCTATCTTCATTAGCGCTTGATTTTTATTTCTTTCTCTTGCCCTTGGTGGAGGTAGATTTTAATGCCACACTTTTCTTCTTCTTGTCATCCTCTTTTTCATATTCCATTGTCTCTTGTTGGTAGTTGTCTTGAGTGACCACATCACCAAGTACTTATTTGGGGGTGACATCCTTCAATCCTCCTCTCACTATGATGGTGACTAGAGTGTCAATTCTTGGAAGTATGGTTCTCTAGAACGAATGAGAGAAGCCCTCATCATCCACCTTGTGACCCAAGTTTCTTAGCTCATCTACAATAGCATTGTGCCTATGGAACATCTCTGACACACTCTAATCTTCAAGCATCTTGAATTTGGCATACTTGTTGTTGAAGATGTATAACTTTGCTTCTTTGATGGCAAAGGTCTCCTCATAAGAATCCTCAAGCCTCTTTCACATATGATGAGCCATCTCCAAATACTCGGTGGACTTAAATACCTTGGGGTCTGAATCCTCATATATCACATTGAGGGCTTGACCATTTAGTTGGAGGAGCTACTCTCTAGGAGTTGGGTCCTTCATATCAAGCACCAAGAAATCCTCCTCCACAATACCCCATATCTTTCAGCTCATTGGCTTGAGGTGGAGGCACATGCTCTTCTTCCAATAATCAAAAATTGTGCCATCAAGCTACGGTGGCTTGCCAACATGATTGTTGGCAATCTTTTACACTGTAGGTTGTTAGACCTTATAAATCAACAATGACTTAGCTCTAGTACCACTTGTCGTGATCTAGATGGATAGAGGGGGCTGAATAGCCTATTAAAATTGTTTCTACAAAACACAACACTTAGTTAAAGTGGTTAGAATAAAAGCTCACCCTAATAGCAAACTACTTTGCCTAGCCTAATTACAATAATGCAAGCCTCTTAAACAATTCTAGTAGAAACAATATTGTACTACTAGTGCACTCAACCAAGCAAGAAGGCTAGCACTACTACAACTAGAGAGCAACTACTACAAGTATGCAACTAAACTAGCTATCTAATTGACTAGTGCTACAATTACAGCTAGAGAGCAATTACTACAAACAACAACTACGCAAGCTAAGATCAAGAATTAAATGCACAAGTGTAGTAAGCAAACCACAAGGGCAAGAGTGAGGACAAAAGATTTATCCCCAAGATTTGGTTGCTTGCCAGCAACCTATGTCCTCGTTGAGGCGAATCTCAAGGTGATCACTTCGTGCGCTAACCAAGCTCTCAAGCATGACCCTCAACGTAGGTGCCACAATAAGTCAATCAACCAAGAGCACCCCAACTAGGCTCGAGCATTCGACTAGAGTTGCTCTTCTTGATCGCCCGCGAGGTGAGCATAATACCCCTGACAATCAACTGATAGGAGCCACCTAACAACCACCAACAAGGCACTCAAAGGTCCTCGCTACTCCAAGATGTCTCGATGGCAGCAACTGAGTAACAAGAAACCTGTAGCTCAACACTCAACTAGTGCTACTAGATGCAAGTTCTCTAAGCAAATGCTAGATCTCTCCCCAATGGCACTTGTGATCTATCTCCAAGAAAGGGAGTGATTGGAGGTGTTCTTAAGCTCTCAATGGAGGTGTGTATCAGTTAAAATGCCAATAGACCCCACATAGGGTAAACCATCCCCTATAAAAAAGCCCCCACTCAAAACAAGCCGTTGTGAGCTGCTGATTGTGCTATTTTTGGGGTCATGGGGAAACTCCGGTGGCCACCAGAAAAGACTCACCAGAGAAATTTCACGAAGATATAATGGCCAGAAATTAATCTCAGTCGAACACCTCAAGCACATTGTCTAGTGCCTTTGTGGAGTATACCATCATCAGATAATTCCGGGGGCTCCTCAAACTCTCTGACCAGGTCAACTAGCCGTTGGGGCCTCCAACGGCTCTATCCTCTAAACTCTGGTGATCCGGTGGTGTCCAGGACTTCTCAGGTGGATTACACCGAGAGCTTTAGGGATCACCAAAAAACGGCGGTGCCCCCAACCTGAATTTCCGGTGCCCCATTTGAAAAAACTCCAGCACCCACATATCTCTGCCACGTGTATTAGTAATTGCACGTAATTTAATTTTTATAACGGTTGGTGTAGATACAAATATAAAAGTAATAATTTACATTATCTTTCATAATAACATATACGGGTTGGTTAAATATAAACTTAGGAGGTTACTTTGCATTATCTTTTATATTGACAAAGATGGGTAATTTATAAAATTATTAGAGGGTATTTTAAATTATCTTTCGTAATGGCTGATATGGGTAATTTAGATACAAAATTAGAGGGTTATTTTAAATTATCTTTGACAATGGGAAAGATGGGTAATTTAGATGCAATCCTATGGGTTATTTTGAATTATGTTTAATAATGAGAAAGGTGTGTAATTAGATGCAAATTTAGGGGTTATTTTGAATTAACTTTCATAATAACAGATGTGGGTAATTTATATATAAATTTAGGAGGTTATTTTAAATTATCTTGCATAATGGCAGAGGTGGATAATTTAGATGCAAAATTAGTGTGGTACTTTAGGATTTTTCATAGGCGAATTCTGCTACGAGATGCTTGTCGGTGCTAAAACTAGTGGTTCTAGCACCAACGAGTGAATTTACGTGCGTGCTCCCAACCCTGGATGGTGTGCAAGAAGGACACAAGAAGGATTTGTATTATCCTGCATCAAGGTGCCTGTAGGTAGGGTGTACAATCAGGTGGAGAGAGGGAACTGTTCCAAGTCTCGTGTGAGATGAGTGTGTGTGTGTGTTTGCCAAGGAGATTGCTTGACTTGCTTGATCGGATTCACCTGTCCTCGGAAGGACCCCCCGCCCCCCCTTTTATAGCCGGAAGGGGGAGGGACGGGCTTTACAAGATCTGATGTTTGAATAGGAAAGACGGTGGTGGGCGCCGCCTCCCCTGCCGAGGCCTTGGGGCTCCCTCTCTCCTTGTGCCGAGGCCCCGGGTGAGGCCGGGGGCGGTTTGTCTTTGCACGGCGCCAAGATCATGCCGATGGCGGGCGCCGTTACGGAGTCGGCTCCTCGTTCTTGGCGGCGGGGGACGCTCGCCTGCTCTCAGAGTCGGCGTGGGCGCTATGATGAGCGTGCCCAGCACCGGGGCTCGCTGTAGCTTTGACTACTCCCCGTCCGGCCCTCGAGGGCCGCGGCATTGTTGTCGTATACGGCGTGGCCGACATAGAGATACAGCGTATGGGGCCATCTCCGCCTGCCCCGGCTGCGAAGCCTGGGTGCACAAAGTGGCCGGGGCACCGAAGACCCGGCCGCCGTCTGAGGGGGTGGCGCCGTGCTCCTGCCGGGATGCGGCGCGCCCGTGATTGGACTCCCGTGATGGGACCTGTTACTGGGGGTTAGTCATCATGACGCCCTACAGTGGCGCGTGCATGGCCGCCATGTAGGGATTGCGTAATCGTGAGCGTGGGCGTAGAGGTGCGTAGTGGTCTTTGGGACGGCTCCCATCCCCGCCAGGGGCTAAGCGTCGGCCGACCGGGCCACTGTGGATGGCGGGCGTAGATATACGCCAAGTCGGTGGTCGGGCCTTTGACCAGGTGATGCGGCGCGTGCCGTCCGAGGCCTTAGCGCAGGGGCTCGGTCGAGACGGAAGGCGGGAACTCGTCCGAGGCCTATGCAGGGAGGCTTCGGGCGAGGCGGAGTGTTAGTGCCCGTCCGAGACCTCAGCAGGGAGGGCTCGGTCGGGACGGAAAGGCGGACGCCGCCCGAGGCCTCTGCTGAGAGGCTCGGGCAAGTCGGAAAGCGGACGCCCGTTCGAGGCCTCTACGGGGAGGCTCGGGCGAGACGGAAAACAGGAACTCGTCCGAGGCCTTGGCAAAGGAGGCTTGGACGGGCGGAAAGCTAGCGTTTGCTTGAAGTCCCGGCAATGTGGGCTCGGGGGTGTTAGTGTGCAGTGCGCTGGGCCTTGGGAGGCCGTGTTTTGTTACTGTGTGGCCTAGTTTTGTGTTTCTTGGGCCTAATTGTTAGGAGGGCCCTTATTTTGGTCCCCGACAGTAGCCCCCCGAGCCTCCGAAAGGAGTGGGAGCACTCGCTCGTAGGCCGAGGTCGTGTTTAGTCTAGTTCTCGCCGGCCGGGTTGTTAGATGCTCTAGGCTTTCCCTCTACGCCGGTGAAGAGCTCCTGGCGGTGTAGCCCCTGAGGCCTCGGAGGGACGTGAGTGATCCTTCGAGGGCTTGTACGTGCTTGGTGAGGGTGTTCTGCTCACCTCGTAGACTGTTTCTCCGGTGGGGGCGCGCAAGCGCCACTGGCCGGGTGTAGCCCCCCGAGGCCTCGGAGGAGTGTGGGTGCTTCTCCGAGGGCTTACATGTTTCCAAATGAGTGTTTGCCGCTTGCCGAGTCCCCGCCCGCCGGCTCGTCCGGGGGCATGACGCGTGGTTAGATGACGTTTCCCTACTTCGCCGGGCTGTGCCGGGTAGCCCGAGCCCCGCTTCCGGGCGTGGGGCGGCCACGAGGTACTTGGCCGTTAACTTCGTGAACGCCTCGCATCATCCCTTCCGCAGGGAGGAGGGTGGATTTTGTCACGCTGCCGGTGACGAGTGTCACACGCAACTAGATCCGGTGAGCTGTTAACGGGAGGATCCAAGTGAAACGCCTCGTGCCCCCGCTCGTTAGGGGTTGGCTGGGCCCGGAGGCGCGTTTCATAGGAGCACGCATGCTGTCCCTGAGGCGGGGCTCGGGTCCCGTCCGCCGGGTCCCGAGGGCTCGGCGCTCTCCCACGCTGGATCCCCCTTTCTCGCCGCCGTGTCTTTGGCCTCGGATGCTACAAGGACGGCCCGCTTTTCGCGCATGGCTATGTTGTATGAGGCCGTCCGAAAGGCTGCCCCCCTGACTTCATCCCGAGGGAGCTGTCGAACCCCGAGATGGGCCGGCTTTGCGTACCTACGGACCGTAATGGGCGTCGCCCGGCTCCTTCCGAGGAAGGAAGCGCTTTTGGTGTGAACACCCCCGTTGTGGGGGCGTGGCGCGCGCCTTTTCGTGGCCAGCGGGATGTGGAAGCGCCCGAAGCGGTGGCGAGCCCCACTTTCTCCGCGTGGCGCCGCCATGCGCGTGCTGCGGGTCCCACCGGGATGTGATGTGCGGCGCTGCGGCTGCCACCGAAGCAGCCGCGCCAGTCCCCGGGTTCCGTGTGCGGGATTTTATGTGGAGAAAAAATTCTGCATCGTGGTGAGGCGCCGCCAAATGTGTGGCCGTGGCCGCCGCGTGCGCCGGCGCCCGAGTCTCCGTGGCGACGTGTACTGAGTGGGAAATCCCGGCTCGATCATGCATTAAATGCGGGTAAGTGAACCGATCGGGGTTTTTGGGTATAAATACCTAGTGTGGGCGGCCGTCTGGTTTCTTCTCGCCTTCCTTGCCCTTGCGCCCGCTTTCTTTCCTCCGCCGCCGCCATGCATCCATCCGCCGAGAGGGAACTCGGAGCGAGAAGGGAGAGAAACCACCTGCATCTGCCTCTAGCCCAACCGTCGCCATGGCGCCGAGGCCCGAGATCGCCGGGCGCAGAGGGAGTGGGAAACGAGCCCGTGACGCCGCCGAGCCGACGACGCCGTGGGGAAGGGGCTTCTCCGCCCCCGCGCCGACCGTGCCTCGCCGGAGTGGATTCTTCCGCCGGCCGACCATGTGTCCCCACGCACCTCCGGGTACGCCGTGAGCTTCACGACGTTCCATGAGAACGGGTTTGGGATGCCGGTGGGCCGGTTCTTGAGGGCCATCCTCAAGTACTACGGCCCCGGAGCTGCAGAACCTCAACCCCAACTCCATCACGCAGTGGGCGGTGTTCGCCGCCCCTGCGGCGAGGGGTACCTCAGTCGAGCCCCACCGGGATCTCGGCTCTATTTCTTCGAGGGCGCCCTCTACTTCAAGGGCGCCCGGTAAGGGGGAAGAGGATGCCCGTCCGCGTGCCGGAGCTGCATACCGCAGCCGCGAATCGCCACCGGGATTCCTACATCCCGACGAGGCACGCCTCTCCAACCGCGGGCCGGGCGGGCGCGAAGTGGTTCTATCTCCTGAACGACTTCACCACCTGCCCGCCACCGGGAAGGTGTTTGAGGCGGAGCCCGCAAGGTGGAGGGAGGAGATCATCGAGGAGAAAACCACTCCGGCCGAAGAAGGTGTTCCGGGCCTTGAAGATGCCGACCCGAAAAGGGTTGGATGCGTCGGTCGTCATCGCCGCCTTCCACCAACGGCGAGTCCTGCCCCTCATGTCGAGGCGGCTTTTCCTGCTCGACATGCGTGAAAGGAGCCCCCTGGGCGGGACAAGGATGTCGTCCGTCGACCTCGAGTTCGACGAGGTTGTCGAGCGGACGGAAGGAGGCGGCGACGGTGACCGACCCTTCCCCTCCTCTGAGGGGTCGCAATGCACCCCCACCCGATGCCATCTCCGTGGTGAGTTCCTTTGATTGTGCTTGTATCGTTGATGCCCGCATCTCCCCCTTTAACCTCACCTTGTTCTTTTTTCTCGCAGGACCGGCCGGGAAGTTGAAAGCGCCGAAGCCTCCCGCCTCCGCGGTGAAGGAGGCTAACAAGGCCATCGCGGGCGAGCAGAGGAAGGAGAAGAAGAAGAAGGACAAGAAGAAAGACTGGAACATCCGCAAGGAGGGTGAGAAGCGCGCCCTCGAGAAGCGGAGGCGCCGGCAGATGAGGAGGGACTCCCCGAGCCGACGCCCTCGACACCACCGGCGCCGATGACGATGATGAGGATGACGAGGAGGAGGAGGAGGACTACAGCTTTCTTCACTTTTGGCCGCACGCCTCGTGAAGAAAGGGAGTGGTCGCCGTGGCCGTTGAAGGACACCGCCCCGCCCCCTCACTCCGCCGAGGCTTCGCTGGGCGGCCGGAGACGTGACTGGCCGGGAGGGGCGAGGCCCCCCCCGAGTCATCCCACGCCGCCAAAGCCCCGCTCTGGGGCGGCTCGATCCCCGCCTCGAACGGCCCGAGGCGGCGGGAGGACCGCCGAGGGTGAGGCGCAGCCTCGGCCGAAAAGGCGGGCGACGCCAGGCTAGCCCGTGCCCGTGACTTCGAGTCGCTAAGGCTGGCCGAGGACACCAGTCCGAGCCCCAGGGGCACGGCCCAAAGGAGCCGATCGCTTCAACCGCCGGTCGCCAGGTAGGTGTTTGTCCTTTTAGTCTTCCGCCGCTCTTCTTTTTTTTTGAAGACTCACTCTTCTTGCTACCGCAGCAAAAAAAGCGCAAGACGGCCCGGCCCCGGCCCGCTTCGCCATGCGCAAGCGATTGAGGCTACAGCCAGCACGGCGGGCGCCACCGCCCCCCCAGGCGGTGGCGCGTCCGAGGAAGCGGTGATCGAGGCGCCCTCGGCCGTGGAGCCATCCTCCGCCCCGAAGAGGGGCGCAAAGCGCCCGGCGCGGAGGCCTTGGCGGCGCTTCTTTGTGGAGGCCGTGGACGGCGCCTGCCGCGAAGCCGTGACGGCGCCGCCCCGATGGCCACCGGGCGACGTGGTCATGGAGGAGCGAGCGCCGTGCCCGCCCCTAAGCCGCGTCTCGACGCAGGAGGTGGTGGGAGATCCCTCCTCGAGAGGAGACCGCCTCCGGCGCTGGGGGGAAAGAGGCGGTCGTCGTGGATGCTACCTCCTCGGGCGGCAACCGTATGGGGTCGCCGACCGCGGCGCCACGCCGAGGGGTCCTCCAAATGAACGTGCCGCCGTGTATTGTCTGGTCGGTCCGCCGGGACCCGGAGGACCGGCCGATCACGTGGCCGGACGACGCCTTGGAGTCGACCCGGTGGGAGCAGCGGATAAGTACATGAAGTCGGCCAAAAACCTGCTTGGTCTGCTCTCGCCGATCTTCTCCAGTGGACCTCCCGACCGATGAAGGTAATACAAACATTTGTGGTTGAAGCCTTACCTTGGCGTGAGCGCCCAAAGGCGGCTTAATCCGTTGGCCCCGATCGTTGTAGGATCTCGGGCGATGGCGTCCCGGGAGAAATCGAGTTTCCCTGTTCAGTCCGGCTCGACGAGGCGCCCATCTCCAACGACAGAGGCAAATCACCGCGCACCGAGCTGGCTGCTCGAACGAGGAGCTCGACAAGCTCCGCGCCGAGAAGGAGGTGATGAGGACGGCGCTTGCCGAGGCTCCCGGCACCATCGGGACCTTGACGTAACCTGGTGAATATGGACACCGATCACCAGCTTTTTGTCGACGACGTCACCGTGGTGCGGGCCGAGCTTGGGCAAGCGCTGAATGAGGCCATCCAGCTCAAGGCGCAAATGGGGCGGAGGAGGTGGTGCGGACGGAAGGTAAGTCTTTGTCGTTTTTGGGCAGTCGCATCTTTGCATCCCAGCTCCAAGGCTGACCCCGGATGCAGAGCCGAGGAAGAAGTCGTCGGAGCAAGCGGCGGACCTCAGTGCAGTGCAGACGGCCTACTCCTCGGCGCAGGGGGGAGCTCGAGGCCCTAAAGGAGAAGGTCGGAGCCGTTTGCACAGCGGTCGAGGCCGGCGAAGTCTCCTGCCGGCAGCAGAGTCCACTGGGCCGCCTGGAGGCGTTGCCCAGATGGGTGGAAGCGCGCGTCCACGCCGCCCTTCAGTCCGGCCTTCGGACCGGCGTGTCGCACACCTTGGCGATGACCCTCTCCCACTACGACCTCGACCTCCCCAAAGTTTCCGAGGGGCTCGTCGTCGCCGAGGACGAGGAGGGTCACGAGAGGGAGGTGTTTGACGAGCTGCTTCAGCGGGCTGAAGGGGCCACGACTGCGCTGGTCGGGCACTTCCAGACGGCGATCCTCCCTAACGCTGCCGAAGGAGCCGACGCCACCGACGCCATGGATGCCGCCACCAGGGGAGGAGGGGGGTCGGATGCCCCCCAGTGAAGTCTACATGTTGGGCCGAGCGTGCCCATGTAAAAAAAACTGATTAGTTTTTTGTTATTCTCGTGCAGTTGATTAAGTACCGTGGCCCGCCGGGGCCTTATGATTTGTTTTCGTTTTTTCGTTTACTTTTTCGTGCCTTTGATTCTCGCCTCGTACTTAGATTAGGGCCCTCGCGGGGACACAGGAGTCCTTAGTCAAAGGTGGTTAAGCAGAGGCACCATAGCACTGGGGCGTGGGCGGCCTCGTGGCTTTCCCGGCCTTGACGTTTGGAGCAGCCCTTCCTCAAAGCATGAGGTACCTCGTCCTATGGTAGTGAGTAGGAGTATCGTAGCGCATGGGCGTAAGCAACTCCGTAGCTCAACCAGCCTTAGGTTTCGGAGTAATCCCTCCGTTACCCTTTTTCCAAGCGTTCGAGATTTGTAACACGAAAATGTTCGAAAAACGATTAACAAAAAAGTGCGCTTGCAGAGTGCCTTTCAGGAGGGAGTTCCCCCCTTGTCTAGCCCCCCGAGGGAGGCTCGGTTTTGACGGGTCAAAGCCGAGTCTCGCTTCGAGCTTTGAGGCGGTGTAAGTGTAGTTGAGGTCCTCAGCCCCCGAGGGCCTCGGACATGTTTCTTATTTGCAGAAAATTGTAAAAGTATTTTCCATTCTTCTTTGAGAAACATGGAGTACAACTATAAGCAAGAACTTGGAAGCTTAAGGGTAGAAGCGACGTAGTTGTTGAATGTTCCAAGCGTTGTTGAGGACTTCTCCGTCCTCATTGGCGAGCTTGTATGCGTGCCTCGGCTTGAGGACTTCGGCGACGATGAAGGGTCCTTCCCAAGGCGGCGTGAGCTTGTGGCGTCCCCTCGTTGTCTTGGCGGAGACGGAGCACCGGACGCCTTCCTTGAGGTCTCTGCTCGGACCCGCCCGGTCGTGGTAGCGTCGGAGGGACCGCTGGTATCTTGCCGAGTGTAGGAGGGCAGCGTCCCCGGCCTCGTCAAGCATATCCAGCCGAGTTCTCCCAAGCCAACCGGTTGCGCCACTCCTCATAGGACTTGAGCCTCGGAGAGCCAAATTCCAAGTCAGTGGGAAGGACGGCCTCGAAGCCATATACCGGGGAAGAAAGGCGTAAACCCCCGTGGCTCGGCTCGTTGTCGTCCCGAGGCTCCAGAGGACCGAGGGGAGCTCCTCGAGCCACCTTTTGCTGAATTTGTCGAGCTTGTTGAAGATCCGAGGCTTGAGTCCTTGCAAAGATCATCCCGTTGGCCCGCTCCACCTGCCCGCTTAGATTCGGTGGGTGCGACCGGTGACCGCACAATGCGTATCCGGTGCTTGTCGCAGAAGTTTCTAAACTTCGCCCCGTGAACTGGGTGCCGTGGGTCGGTGATGATAGAGTTCGGGACTCCAAAGCGGTGGATGATGTCGGTGAAGAAGAGCACCGCCGCCTCGGATCGAATGTTGGTGACGGGCGCGCCTCGATCCACTTGGAGAACTTGTCGATGGCGACAAGCAAATAGGTGAAGCCCCCGGGCGCCTTCTTGAGAGGTCCTACCAAGTCCAAACCCCACACGGCGAAGGGCCATGTGATCGGGATGGTCCGGAGTGCCCGAGCCGGTAGGGTGCGTCGACGAGCGTAATGCTTGCACCCCTCGCAGTGCGCACTACCTCGGTGGCGTCGGCGACAGCGGTTGGCCAGTAGAATCCCTCGCCGGAAAGCGCCGCCGACGAGGGAGCGGGGAGCGGCGTGGTGGCCATACACCCCGGCGTGGATTTTGCGAACCAGGGGGCAAGGCCATCTCGACCGTGACGCATCGCTGCGGGACCCCGAGGGGCTTCGTTTGTAGAGGTCGTCCTCGATGACGACGAAGGACTTTGCTCTTCTCGCGATGCGTCGGGCCGATTGAAGTCCTCGGGGAGGGTTCCCGAACGATCCAATCGAGGTATGGCTTTCTCGATCGGCTTGGGGTCGGCTTCCGGATCCTCCCCCTGTCGATCTCCATGACCACAGGGTTTTGGCGCCGAGGGCGCCTCGGAGTCCGAGGGGGCCTCGGTTGCGGAGGGGACCTTGGACATCTCCCCCAGCCCCCAAGGGGGGTCGAGCGATTCTCCGTGGCCTCCTCCTCTGTTCGAGTGTGATGGAGGGAGCCGTGAGGTCCCTTGTGAAGACGTCGGGGGAACCGGGGCTCTTCCAAATGGGCGATCTTGGCGAGTTCGTCGGCAGCCTCGTTGTACTGCCGGACGACGTGGTTGAGCTCAAGGCCCTCGAACTTGTCTTCCGAGGCGCGCACCGCCTTGCGACGCAGCGTCCATCTTGGGTCGTCGTGGCAGCTTGAGTCCTTCATGACCTGTCGATAACAAGTCTGCGAGTCCCCTCGGACATCAAGGCGCTTGATGCCGAGTTCGATGGCGATCTTCAACCCGTTGAGTAGGCCCTCGTACTCCGCCATGTTTTTTTGACGCCGGGAAGTGGAGGCGGATTACGTGTCGCATGTGCACCCCGAGGGGGGAGATAAAGAGGAGACCAGCGCCGGCTCTAGTCTTCATCGTGGACCCGTCGAAGTACATCATCCAAAGACTCCACCTGGAGCCGGGCGGCGGTAGCCGAGTATCGGTCCACTTTCGGGCGATGAAGTCGGCCAAGACTTGAGACTTGATAGCCCTCCTTGGCGCGTAGGAGAGGGTTTCCCCCATGAGCTCAACGGACCACTTGGCGACCCGCCACGAGACTTCCCGATTTTGGAGGATCTCCCCGGCGGGAAGGAGGAGACCACCGTCACGGGGTGAGCGTCGAAGTAGTGCCGGAGCTTGCGCCGGGTCAGAACCACCGCGTAGAGCAGTTTTTGGATCTGCGGGTAGCGGATCTTGGTCTCGGACAACACCTCGCTGATGAAGTAGACTGGTCTCTGGACCGGCAGGTGTGGCCCTCCTCCCGCCTCTCGGCGGCGATGGCCGCACGACTACTGCGTTGTTGCGGCAACGTCATGGGAGGAGGGGCTCCCCTTCGGCTGGCGGGACGAGGATCGGGGCGCTAGTGAGGGCGGCTTTGAGCTTGTCGAGGGCCTCCTGGGCCTCGGGAGGTCCGGGGAAAAGCGCCGGACTTTCTTAGGAGGCGATAGAGGGCAGGCCCTTCTCGCCGAGCCGTGAGATGAAACGGCTTAGAGATGCCGACAGCCCCATGACTCGTTGCACGCCCTTCAGGGTCCTCGATCGGCCCCATGCTCGTTACCGCGAGTTACCTTCTCCGGGTTGGGCTCGATGCCGCGCTTAGAGATTTATGAACCCGAGGAGCATGCCTCGGGGACCCCGAAGACGCACTTCTCGGGGTTGAGCTTGACGCTCTTGGCCTTGAGACACTGAAAAGTGACCTCAAGGTCAGAGATGAGGTGTCGGCCTCCTTGGTCTTGACCACGATGTCGCCGACGTAGGCCTCTACGGTTTTTCCGATGTGGTCTCCGAAAACGCCCCGGCATGCACCGGCGATACATGGCCCCTGCGTTCCTCGAGCCCGGCGGGCATCGTCACGTAGCAGTACATACCGAAAGGGGTGATGAAGGAAGTCACGAGCTGGTCGGACTCCTTCATCTTGATTTGGTGGTAGCCGGAATAGGCATCAAGGAAGGATAAGAGCTCACACCCGAAGTGGAGTCGACTATCCGATCGATACGTGGTAAGGGAAAAGGGACTTTCGGACATGCTTTATTTAGATTAATATAATCTACACACATCCTCCATTTCCCACTCTTTTTTCCTAACCAAAGACAGGTTTAGATAACCACTCGTGGTGGAACACCTCCTTGATGAACCCGGCCGCCAAAAAGCTTGTTCACCTCCTCGCCAATGGCCCCGCGCTTCTCCTCGTCAAATCGGCGCAGACGCCGCTTCACCGGCTTGGACCCGGCCCGGATGTCAAGGGAGTGCTCGGCGACTTCCCTCGGAATGCCCGGCATGTCCGAGGGGCTCCACGCAAAGATGTCGACGTTTTGCGGGGAGGAAGTCGACGAGCACAACTTCCTATTTCGGGTCGAGGGAGGCGCAGATCTTCACCGCATTGCCGATGGAGAGGCGGGGTCCAGCGGGACCTCCTTCACTCCGTCGGACGGCTCGAATGCGCCGGCGTGACGCTTGGTGTCGAGGGCCTCGGAGATCGCCCACGCCTCGGCGTGCTCGGCGCCTCGGCGTCACAGCTTGAACGCGTGTTCGTAGGAGGAGCCAACGGTGATGACGCCATTAGGGCCCGGCATCTTGAGGAGAAGGTAAGTGTAGTTGGGGGACGGCCATGAACCGCATACGCGGGGCGTCCGAGGATTCCGTGATAGGTTCCTCGAAAGCCAACCACGTCGAAGGTGATGACCTCCTTGCGAAAGTTCGATGGCGTCCCAAAAGCAGACCGGGAGGTCGATCAGCCCGAGGGGCCAGGCGCGTCTACCCGCACTACGCCCGAAAGGGAGAGCTACCGGGCCGAAGGCGTGAGCGCTCTATCCCCAACAAGCCGAGGGTCTCGGAGTAGAGGATGTTAAGGGCACTTCCGCCATCCATCGGCACCTTGGTGAGCCGCACGCTGTCCGACAATGGGGTCGACCACGGCGGGTACCGCCCCGCTTTGGCACGTATAGCGGGTGGTCGTCGATGCTGAAGGTGATGGCGTCGGCGGACCACGGCAGTACTGCGGAGTGGTGGGGTGCACCGAGAATATCTCTCGACGTTCGCGCTTGATCCGGCGCTGGGTGAGGTTCGCCGGCAGTCCCGATGACCATGAAAACGCCATGGACCTCGAGAGCTCCTCGCCTTTGTTTTCCCCTCCTTCTTCTTGTCCTCGGTGGTGGAAGCTTCGATAGAAGCGACAAGCCAAATCGTACTCCCCCATAGTGTGCTTGACGGGAAACTTGTGGAAAGGGCTGGGCTTTTTGAGCATGTCGTCGAAGGCCCCGGGCCCGGGGCCTCGAGGGTCTTCTTGGTCACCGTGGCAACGATATCGTCCCTCGGAGTCCACCTCTTTCTTGCCCTTCTTCCCTTTGTGCTTGTTTTTCTTGTTTTTTTCGGGGGCCGCGGGTTGCCTCCCCTCGGCATTGTCCTCCTTCCGCTTCCCTTTGCCGTCGACGTCGCGGAAAATCGCTCCCACCGCCTCCTCGCCGGAGGCGAAGTTCGTCGCCACCTCGAACAGCTCGTTGGCGGTGGTTGGCATCTTCCGGCCCAACTCATGGACGAGCTCCTTGCAGGTCGTGCCGTCAAGAAATGCACCGATGATGGCGGTGCCGGCCACGTTGGGCAGCTCCGTGCACTTCTTCGAGAAGCGCCCGATGAAGTCACGTAGCGTCTCGTCGCCCCTCTGGCGGCAACTGCGGAGATCCCACGAATTCCCCGGCGCACGTATGAGCCTCTGGAAATTTCCCACAAAACCCCGACTAGCTCGGACCCCCGCCGCGGATTGTGCGGGCGGGGAAGATGCTCCGACCAAGCGCGTGCGAATCACCCAAGTGCGGCGGAAGGTTGCGGATGATAAGCCGGTCATCGTCCGCGCCGCCAAGCTGGCATGCCAGCGGTAGTCGTTGAGCCAAACCTCGGGGTTCGTTTCTCCCGAGTATTTGGCAAGATTGGCCATTTGTCGTACCGGAAAGGGAACCGTCTTGCGCCGCGGATCTCTGAAGGCGCGCGCGCCCCGGAGGATCGGCATCGTCGCGTCCTCGTCGCTATCGCGCCTTCCGCCTCTGCCCCGGCTGGCGGTCCCATCCGCCCGGCTCCGCTTCCTTTGCGGCGCGTTGTTGATGACGTTGCGTGCGTCACCATCGCCGATGCTTGCCGCGATGCGTCGAAGACGCCGCAAATCGGCCTCCGCGATGGGTCCCGATGGACCGAGGCTTCGCCGCGTCGTGGGCGCTCTTCGTCCCTCCTCATCCCTCGGTGTCCGATGCCGGGAAGCCGAAGCCGGCCTCTTTGGGCAGCAGTGGTCTCGAGATAATCTCGCGGATCATCTCGAATCCGTCGTCCCTCCGGGGTCGATGGTTCGCATCGACCGGACGAGGAGGGCAGCCGCCGCGACGTTATGACTTGCACGTGGGAAGATGGGGGACGCTCTCCACCCTCGTCGCTTGACGATCCTTCGCTGACGCCACGCGTCTGTGTTGACGAGCAGGCGGGGCTAGGATTGCGTCTTTGCCGCACGGGCAAGCTCGTATGCTTCTATCTCCCCTGTCGTAACAGGCGACGGTCGCGCTCGAGCCTGTCCCCCAAGTTCCCGAATCCGCTCGATAGCGGGACGCCGCGCCCTCCGAGGTAGCCGGTGGTTCGCCGGTCCCCCGAGGGCCCGCATGTGCGGAGTCTGTGGCCCCGCCCCCGAGGCCGGGATGTGTTAGGTCCTCGGGGGTTGCGCCCGCCGGAGTCACTCCCGCGGGCGGGCACGGGATCACGGCCACGTCGCCGCCGTTGCCGTTGCCGCCTACGCCGAGTTCACCGATCTCCACGTGAAAGCATTCACGAGCCGGATCGCACATGTCGCCCGGGAGTCGAGCCGGGGTAGCCGAAAGCGAAGGCATGCTCGGAAGGAAACCCCCCGGGCTCCGTGTCCTCGAGGTAGCGCCGGATCGGGTGGATGTAGCGCCGCCAGTGGCGCCGCTGCTCCTCCCGCCTAACCAGGTACTCCTCGTGGCGTAGATGGATCCGTCGGGGATGTCCGCGTCGAGGTGCTCCGTGAGCGCCGCCGACGGCGTGGGCGCCTTCTCCGGCTCCCATGACGGTGGAGACGACACGTTGCGCGACGTGGCAGCCAGCGTTGACCAGGCCAAATGGCTAGCGTGGTGGCGATGGCGGCGGTCGCGTCGCCCACCACAACGCCGCAAGGTCCTCCTCCTCATCGCCGGGCGCCGTGGTGCGCCCGTCGGCTCGGCGGGAAACGTGCGCCACGGCGCCTCTGCGACGGGCCGGCGGTGGGTCCACCGGAGCCTGGTCGAGGTCCCCGGACTCCGGCCGGGAGAAGTTCCATGTCGCATGGACTCCGTTGACACGAACTCGAGCTCACCAAACCGGATCAGGGTCCCCCTGCTCCAACGGCCGGAGTGGAGCGGAGTTAGGGCTGGGAATCCGCCCCGAAATGTCGTTCTTGGCCATTCCAAAGTTTTGGCGAGAAGGAAAGCGAAAAAGCACGCACACCCCCCTACCGGGCGCCAAACGCGTCGGTGCTAAAACTAGTGGTTCTAGTACCAACGAGTGAATTTACGTGCGTGCTCCCAACCCCTCGGATGGTGTGCAAGAAGGACACAAGAAGGATTTGTATTATCCTGCACCAAGGTTCCCTGTAGGTAGGGTGTACAAGCAGTGGAGAGAGGGAACTGTCCCAAGTCTCGTGTGAGATGAGTGTGTGTGTGTGTGTTTGCCAAGGAGATTGCTTGACTTGCTTGATCGGATTCACCTGTCCTCGGAAGGACCCCCGTCCCCCCCTTTTATAGCCGGAAGGGGAGGGACGGGTTTTACAAAGACTGATGTTTGAATAGGAAAGACGGTGGTGGGCGCCGCCTCGTCTGCCGAGGCCTTGGGGCTCCCTCTCTCCTTGTGCCGAGGCCCTGGGTGAGGCCGGCGGTTTCAGTTTTGCACGGCGCCCGCATCAAGCCGATGGCGGGCGCCGTTTACGTGGAGTCGGCTCCTCGTTCTTGGCGAAGGAGGGGACGTCTGTCTCTCGCGAGGAGTCGGCGTGGGCGTCATGATGAGCGTGCCCGAGCACTGTGGCCTGCTGTAGCTTTGACTCACTCCCGGTCCGCCCCTCGAGAGGGCCAGCGGCATTGTTGTCGTGATACGGGCGTGGCCGACGAGAGATACAGCGTATGGGGCCATTCTCCGTCCGCCCCGCTCTGAAGCTCTGGTGCCAGCGGGCGGGGGCACCGGAAGACCCGCCACCCCATGAGGTGGCGCCGTGCTCCTGCCGGGATGCGGCGCTCCGTATTTGGACTCCCCGTGATGGGACCTCCGTTTTGAGGGGTTAGTCATCATGGCGCCCTCGCCAGGCGAGCATGGCCGCCACCGTAGGGATTGCGTAATCGTGAGCGCGGGCGCGCAGGGTGCGAGTGGTGACGGGACGGCTCCATCCCCCCGCCGCCAGGCTAGCGTCACCGAAGGCCACCGTGGGAAGGCGGGCGGTAGATATACGCCAAGTCGCTGGTCGGCTTTGACCAGGTGATGCGGCGCGTGCCGTCCGAGGCCTTAGCGCCAGGGGCTCGGTCGAGACAGGCGGGAACTTCGTCCGAGGCCTCCGCAGGGGAGGCTTCGGGCGAGGCGGAAGTGTTAGTGCCCATCCGAGACCTCAGCAGGAGGGGCTGGTCGGGACGGAAAGGGGGGCCGCCCGAGGCCTGCCGAGAGGCTCGAGGGCGAGTCGGAAAGCGACGCCCGCTCGAGGCCTCTACGGGGAGGCTCGGGCGAGACGGAAAAAGCAGTAACTCGTCCGAGACCTTGGCAAAGGAGGCTTGGACGGGCGGAAAGTTAGCGTTTGCTTGAAGTCCCGGCAAGTGGGCTCGGGGGGTGTTAGTGTGCGAGTCTTGCTGGGCCTTGGCGGCCGTGTTTTGTTTCTTGTGTGGCCTAGTTTTGTGTTTCTTGGGCCTAATTGTTAGGGGGCCCTTATTTTGGTCCCCGACAATGCCGGAGAAACATGTAATTGGCAGATCATACCGTCAGACCAAGAATTTGCCCAAAGACATTGAAAATCCGTGGTTCTTTGTCCTGACACACCATCCGATTATTTTAATCATTTCTTAGATTTCAGCAGAGAGAAGGTGGGGGAAATATCCAAACTACCCTCGTCTTCAACCTCTGGCTCCTCATTGATATTTGCCGTAACACATTGCTGCCACCTTTTCTTCTCCAGTGAGGTCTTCTATGGCCGGTGATTTTGTTGTTCATTTTTTCCATCCCGTCCCCAGCAGGTCCACTGTGAGCGATGCCAACGCGCAGAGTAGCGGCGCGCTGGACAGCCCTATGGGCGCAAAGAGCGCACCGGCCAGAGGCGGTCTCCTCCGCTGGCGCGGTTGCAGGCGGCAGAGCAGGAACTCGACCGCGCGCAGCCATGGCCAAGAGGACCGGACCAGAGGAGCACAAAGGCCCCCACTCCTCGATGGCTGGGAGGGGCGGAATCTCTGCTCCTGTTCCTTTGACCTAGCTGGAGAAGAAAAGGCACAGTGATGTGTTACGACAAATATTAGTGAGGAGCCGGAGGTTGAAGACGAGGATAGTTTGGACACTCCCCCCACACCTTCTTTCTCCTGAAATCTAAGAAATGATTAAAATAATTTGTACGGTGTGTGTGGGCAAAGAACCACAAATTTGCGGTGTCTTTGGGCAAATTCTCGGTCTGATGGTATGATCTGACCAATTACACGTTTCTCCGGTGCCCCACAGCAAAATTCATCTTTTTCATAATGGCAGAGGTGGATAAACTTTTTTATATAAATCACAATAGATCCGATGGCTATTATCAGCGATAATGATTAGAGTCTACCAAATAATAGTCGGATGTTTATGATTATTGTGATAATTTATAGGATTTATATTTTTTTCTAATGTGTCTGGTGAAAATTAACGTGGTGTCTCTGTTGGAGCCTCTAGTTAGTAATAGTAAGATAGAAACTGAATATAGCTTCTTTTGACTTCATTGTTCATATTTTTTTTTAATATTGTAATATGCATGTGCACATGTGCGGACTGAATTAAATTAATGTTAATTCCTATTCATTTGATGAATAGGTGTCTAAAAAGATCGGTCCCTGTGCCTTCAGTCTCGCCGTGATTCAGCAAGCAAAACTTATCCTGCTCAAGTGTGGTGGACTTCCCAAAGTGATAATTGCAGTAGCTAACTTCTTGGCCTCCAGAAGACTATATGACATTGGCAGTGAAAACTGGAGTGCCCTACGTTATGGATTTATGGAAGTGTTGGAGGCCGATCCAGCGTTTGAAAGTTTACAGGATGTGTTTGCCTGGGTGCATTCCTACTTCCGTTCCTGCCCGGATTTCCTCAAGCCATGCATCTTCTACCTTTCAATCTTCCCTCTGAACCACGTTATCCGGCGGAAGCGTTTGGTCAGGCGGTGGACAGCTGAGGGCTACTCAAGGGACACCACAGGAAGTAATGCCGAGGAGAACGCAGAGGAGAGCTATTTCCAACTCTTCATGCTGTCTATGATTCAGGTGCCTGGACAGAGAAGTCTGACCAGTTACATGAGGATGCCCTTGTGCCAAGTCAACGGTTTCCTTCGCGAGTACATGATCTCACGGTCCATGGAAGATAACCTTGTCTTTGCACTGGAGGGCCATTGCATCATGAACTCACAACGCTCGGGGCGGCACCTCACCATAGGGAGTACCTGGGACAGAGACAAGATTGTGTTCCAGAGCATCGACTTCAAACGGCTGCGGTCAATGACTGTTTTTGGTGAATGGAAACCGTTCTTCATCTCTGACAAGATGAAGCTGCTTCGGGTGCTGGATCTGGAGGACTCATCGGGTGTAACCAATAAAGAACTCTATCAAATGGTGAGGTTGCTGCCTCGCCTCAAGTTCCTCTCCCTAAGAGGATGCAAAGCTGTCACTTGTCTGCCAAACTCTTTGGGTGACATGCGGCACCTCCAGACGCTTGATATCAGGCACACCTCCGTCGCCAGGCTTCCACCAAGCGTCACCAGGCTACAGAAGCTGCAGTACGTTCGTGCTGGCACAAATGTGCCACTGGATGATGATGATGGCATCAGCACAGCTGAATGCTTATTACCACAGCAACCACAAGCAGCGACTACAACGACCCCGTCATCTTCAGCACCGGTCTCCCGGTTGCAGTTGCCGTCATTGTGGGCCCGCCGACGCCAGCAGCCTGTGGGCTTTCCCACGGTTGGCATTGAGGTGCCTGTAGGGATCGGAAAACTGATGGCATTGCACACTATGGGCGTCATCGATGTCAGCGTTGCAAGCGGCCGGGCAATTCTGGAAGAGCTCAAGAACCTGACCCAATTGCACAAGCTTGGAGTGTCTGGTGTCAACCAGGAAAGCTGCCGGGAGTTGTGCTCGGCCATCTCTGGTCATGCCCATCTCGAATCCTTGTCAATGTGGTTTGACAAGCATCAAGGCTGTCTGGATTGCATCCCCCAACCTCCAGAGGAACTTCAGAGCCTCAAGTTGTACGGGCACGTAGAGGACAAGTTGGCAGCGTGGATCAAGCTGCTACCAAACCTCACTAAATTGACTTTGCAGATGACCATGATAACACAAGAAGTGATAGATGTCCTTGGGGATTTAAAAAATCTAGAAACTCTATGTCTTCGTTTCAAGAAACTCCTGGATGACAAGCTCCAGTTCGGGGAAGGTTTCGAGGAACTCCAGGTCCTCGAGATTGCTTACAACTCTAGGTTACAGGATGTAACTATTCACTTCGGAGCAGACGACAAGGATAACGGAGAGGTAGAAGAAAACGAAGAAGGACGAGAAGTGGACAAGGAGGGCGAGGAGGAGGAAGATGAAAATGGATTGGGGGGAGAAGAGGAGGAGGAGGAGGAGGAAGAAGAAGAAGGAGATGAAGATGAGGAGAGAAGTGTGATGAAGAATCTTGAATTGCTGAAGCTTCGCGGTTGTAGTGCGTCGTCAATGCAGTTTTCTGGGCTAAATGCACTAACCGCTCTGAAGGAAGTTTGGCTTAGCGGATCCTATGGCAATGCACTCAAGGAACACTTGCAGGGAAAACTTCCGAGAAAAATCAATCTTGTCTTGAAGGAGGAGCCATGCTCATCCTGATCAAGGCTATAAAAATCCATTAGTTACTTGTACTACACATATCAATTGTAATTTGCAACAGGGCTCACAACATATCCTTAGCGTCATGCGAGTATGTGACAGTATGTAGTGGGCTACTGAGTCAGAGTTCAGAATTTGGGCCGAAATTCACAGAAAATCGGTGAAAATCGTTTCAAGGTGCACTATGATTTATTATTCATAATAAGTAAGAAAATGGAAGACTTTTGAACTACTGTCATTTGCAATAATAATTTGGGCTGTATAAGTGGACATTTATATACTCTTGTAGTCTAGAGATTTTGAAAGTTCGTGGATCTAAGTGCCACCACTTAACAAGTTTAGAGATCAGATTTCAATTTTGAAAGTTCGTGAATCTAAGTGGCACAACGCCACAAGTTTATTAATAGTGAAAAAGATATATGAATGCAGTAACACATATAATTTTTATATCTTTTTTATAAAACAATACTATTGCACATATAATTCTGTTACGGAAGAAATTTAATATCTTGAGTGCCATGGTCAATGCTGAAATGACTATTTGGTCTGGCAAGTAGTGCACCATATATTTACCTCTTTGAAATAGACGTGGACAGAGTGGTCTGGCTTGAAGTTCCCAAGCTCTGAAACTCGGCATGGCTCCCCTGTACATAAGCTTGCGATCAGCGGCTGGTGGGTCAGTAGGATAATCCGACTCCCATTCTTCCTGTCCGGAAGGTACGACCTGGTGGCATCCCACTGTGCAATGGTGCACAGGTCCTCCAGAACGATCAGATACCTATCTGTGTTAACTTTCCGAGCAAACTCCTTGATGAGGTCGCCCTGAGAGGCCTGGGCCAGATGCATCTTCTCAATCGCGTCTGTACCTTCGATTACTTGTTGTTCTTGGCAAGAGTGCCTGAAAAACTGAGTCATCACGCATTCAATAAACTCCTGAGGATTAAAAGGATGCATTAGCTTCACCCAGGCGCGACATTGGAAGTCCATGTGGATTCTTGAATCACTGTACATCTTCCTGACAATGGCTACTTTCACAAGATCACCTTCTGTTCCACAGACGGAGACCACCTGAAGGTCTCTGTCTTCCCTACCGATCAATCTGGCTTCATCCACCGGCAGCTCAACTCCCACCTTGCCACCAGAACAGGACGGCAGCAGCCGGAGCCACTAGGACCTCTTTGTTGTGTCGAGGTGGAGAACAAACTCAATGCAGTCCTCCACATCGTAGGACAGGTCGCGAACCTGCCGCACCAAGGTCCTCAGGATCTTGTTCCTGACATGCTCCTCAGTGGCGGTGTCAAGGAAGGCCTGCATCATCTCGAACTCTCCCGTGATGAAAACCAGATCGCGCTGCACGATCTTCCACTGCTCCGCTTCCTCCTTGATGGCGGACTTCACTCTGTCCGCCAACAGCTGCACTGTCGTCTTGGAAATACCGATGATAAGGTCCGCCGTCGCTCGTCTCTGATGTCTTGGTTTTTCCAACATCACAATTCACAAGGCTGGTATGCGCTGGGGACGGGGTGGTGGTGCACTGGCGCTGCTGGTGCCTATAAATAAGTAGTGAAATGCTCCACCGTCCGGGAAGATTCAATCGAGTGAAATGATGTAGCTGCTCAAATAAATACCACGGACCTCTGGCAACTTAGCTTATCTAAACTCAATTTTGATACTACATCTGTCCAAGAAAAAGTACAATTCTAATGCATTTTTGTTTAATGTTTTTAAAATTTGACCATATGTATAGGTAAGAATATTAATGTTTATTGACTCCAAATAAGTATAGTATGAAATTATATCATATGACCCATTAAATGACATTTGTTTGATATTACAAATATTAATAGTCTTATTTGTGGACAGGCCAAGTTCCTCGTTTTGTAAAAGAAAATAAAATAAAAAAGTTACTCTTTCTGGAGTATTAGGAACTGAAGCTTTTCATCTATGGGACTACTCGCTTGGTCCCTTTTTATTTATCATTCTCGCTTTCTAAGAAGTCAAACATATTTAACTTACACAAAATATATAAAATAAAATTATAATATTTATAGTACACAGTTAGTGTCATTAGATAGTGGTCGAATCTATTTTTATAACAAATTTATTGATTGATACAGATATTGCTAATATTTTCTAAACACTTAGTTAAATTTCAGAAAATTTACATTTACAGCGTTGGTGATTCGGAGCATGTTTGGTCCCCTTGCGTCAGGAGCCGTCTAGGTAGGCAGTGTTCTCGGATGAGATCGATGCATGGCGACGCTCCAAGCTGTGAGGTCGATCCAAACATGCCCTTAAATCGGGATGGAGGGTGCATGCCCCAATATTGCCATTTACAGTGTTGGTGATTCAAGGTGCGTGACTTGAAAGCATGGTCGTGGTCACATTAGGTGGCGGTTGTGCCATGGACCAGGTTCTTTGAAAGCCCGCTACAGTGCTATTCCAGTACAATGATCACAACTCCGTACTATACGATTACTACTTAACAACCAACGGCGGGCGCGGAGTCAATTATCATGTTGCCGTGCAGGTGCGCCTGTTTCTCTGGTTCAGTGCACCGCAGAGATAGCCAGCCCTGAAGCTTGAGACGCGGATGCGAGGTGGTGTAGTGCGCCGAGCGCACGGATATGATCATGATACGGCATTGTGTGCAGTAAGGTTGTTGGGCCGTGCAACAGACATTTATTTATATTGAGTAATCATGAATTTGCAGTAATAAGTGCGGTCGTGGTCGTGGCCCTAACCAAGCCACCGGCGACGGTGACGACGACCTTGACTTGAGCCATGTGCTGATGTGCATGCAGAATGCGCTCGTGGCTGTTCCGCTCACATGGCTGTTCTGTTCACATGGCTGCTCAAACCGTCCTAGCTTGATCGATCTCACTGTTGTGTCTCCATCTATCTCACTGTGTTTTTGGACTGATCACCAAGCCCAGGGGTCCCACTCGCACGCATGTCCGTGTCTCATCAAATGAGACCACGACGAGTATGCTGCTCGTTCTACAGCCTGGCCAACCGTGTGGCATATAGCTTGGTTTAGGTAGCGCTTGGAGGGCAACTGGGGTGGGAAGATCTTGTCTCTAGTTTTAGGATGGTTCAGTCTAGCGTTTGGTCGAGAAGGGGATCAAATTGTTCCTGTTTTCTGCTTGGTTCGGGCGGATCGCGGGGGGGAGGGAGGGGGGCTTAGGTCCGGGCGTTCGGACAGGAGCCGTTGTCCGAACGGCACTGTTTTTCTTCTCCGCCCAGCCCCGCCTCTCCGCACCCTCGCCCAGCCCCGCCGCCCCCCGCGGGCGGCCCGAGACCCTACCAGCGCTGCGGCGGCCTCCCTTCTTCCGTCCCGCCCCCCTCCTGCCACCGCCGCCATGGCCACGCTTGCCGGCGACTGCCATGCCCCCCGCCCTAGACACTGCCCGGCCGCCGCCCCGCCCGCCCGGCTACCCTAAACCGCCCCCCCCGGCCATCCCCGCCGCTGTCTTCCCTTCCTCCCCCGGCCGGCCGGTCATTCTATACCCCACCGGAGGAGTCGGAGATGGTGGGAGCCGCCGCGTCGCGCCGTGGGCCGCCTCGGGCTGTGGGCCGTGGGCCTCGTGGCGCCGAGGAAGAGAAACAGTGGCGCGGAGGAGCTCGCGGGTGGAGGGAGGGAGGGGAGAGCCGCGCGCGGGAAGGACTGTTCGGACGGAGTCTCCGGTCCGAACGTTCGGACCGGATGATTTCCGGATCGAAGGGATGGGATGAATAGCTGATGACAACGATAAATAGCAGCAACCTGTGGATCCCACTTAGTTTCAGCTGGCGCCACCTGTCATCCTTAGTTTTTGATTTTTTTTTTCCACCTTATCTTCTCCTGGCTTCCTCTCCATACCACCCGACTACACACCGTGCCGCTGCCCCATACGGCCATACCTGGCGGCACTGTCACCCAGCATCGATCGCCGCCGGAGGTAGCCCCGTGGGTGCCCGACCGCCGCCACCCTCTTAGCGTCAAATGAGGCCACGGGCTGCTCTGTCGGCACCGCAGCTCCATCCGTCATTGCCGCCACCCTGTCTAGAGTGGCGCAAATGGTTAGAGCTCACCTAGCCAGACAGGAGCTCCCCTGCCCGGAGTTTGCCTGCCTGAGCTCGCTCATCTAGATCCAGATCGGAGCTCGCCCATGTCGGATCTCGTTCGCTAGGAAGGACCAGAGCTCACCTAGCCGGGCAGGAGCTCCCTCGCCCAAAGTTCACCTGCCTGAGCTCCCCCCACCACGTCGGATCTCGATTGCTATGGGAGGATGGCGCCAGAGCTTGCTCGCTGCTCGTCCTCACTTGATCGGCTAGGTTCTACTCAATTCATCGGCCCGCTAGTCACCGAGGAAAAGGAAGAACTATGCCAGAGAGGAAGAAAAACGGTAGCGGTGAGAAAGGAGAATCCTTTAGAGAAGGAAGAAGAACGGTGACAGATCACGCAATCGATGGAGGACGCCCGGTTCGTTCTTTTTTTTTTTTTTTTTTTTTTGACAAGCTCGCCCTAATTTTGTACGAATATTCTTCAGGGAGACATCCTTTTTGCATCTGGCTTTCAACCAAACACCACTAAAAGTGAGTTCGTCCTGTCCCATCTCATCCCATCCCTCAAACCAATAGCTCACTATCTCATGGGCGGCTCTCAGCTCGGGTGACAATTCAGCTGACAGACGGTGTGGTCCAACGTGGCCAGGCTTTCCTTCCATTTTATTTTCACCGGCAACGGCAACGTCTCTTCCACCGACACATTCCCAGCTTCATTCAACAGTACAGAACACCGAACGAGAATCACGTCTGTCTTCAATTTTACCACACAAGAAACATCCTCTACCTTGCTGGCAAATAGGCTGGCAAATAGGAGTAGTACCTCGCAACACTACTGTACTCTACTAATAATACGTACTCCCTTCGTATTAATTAGGAGTACGCACGGATGTACATACATCCAATTTGTCTCTGGCTCTTCAACAAGATTAAGGGAGCAGGAGTGAGAAGAAAAGGAAACATTACTGCACGATAATGATGTGCAGTAATAATTATTAACGAGTGTCATTTGTCAAGCACCGCCACATCTCTTCTTCCATGACATACCGAGAGAATTACGTTTCGCGGATGGGAACACGGTCCAGAAGAGCAGTCAGGAAAGCAGAGAGCACGGTGTGCAATGACCTGCCAGGCAATGGCAACATTTTCCTTCCTTCCTAGCTATGCTATGCAGTAGACCAGTAGTAGCTAGTAATATGACAGCACATATGCATGGTTCAGCCCTTGTCAAGTTCATTCATTCTCACCACAAGTCGCAAACAATAATCTTTCTTTCTGCGCCATGTACCACACAACATAGGAGTATACTCCAATGAACTACAATACGACAGCCTTTTTTACATAAGTAACCACTGAGGTACCTAGAAGATGTCCAAAAGAGAACGTAGATAGATGGAGAAGGTAAATAAATGACCACGGGAACGAACAGAACTACCCAAATGATGAGGGATGTTGTGTTGTCCAGCGTGGGCTGTCCTGTCCTGTCCTGTTCATCACGGGGCCGGCACTCACAGCGAGGCCCAGGCCAAAGAGGAAACACAGAGGAAAGGCTGTGAAGCTCTGCTGCTTTCCGCTGGGCCCTCATGCGAGTTTCAGCAACCCAAAGGCAAACAAACAAACGGGCTCGCACAATCCGTCACGAAGAAACGGTGTCATCAAGCAGGGACGACGAAATCTTAACTCGGCCCAGTACATACACCGTATATGAATTGAGTATGACGCTGCGGCGTCGGAAGCAGAGCGCAATCGAGCAGCGCGTATACTAGAACCTGTCAATATATGAGGCTGACAAAAACCCTTGTCAGGATTAAGAGAGCTTAGAGAACTCGAATGCAAAATTTTATAGACGGGCAAACAAACAGCTTCCTGTGTTGTTTGATGCTGATGATACGGGCTCTAGCTGTAGACCATAGGCATACGACTTCCTCTGTTTCAGCCTAAGCGCTGGCTTCAAGTTCAAGGCAGGGATTCAAGAGCAAATGCGAGTGCGGGACACAAAGGCCGGACGGAGGACATCAAAATTTAACCGAGGTTTTCTATTCACATCTATTTTTTTTTAAAAAAAAGACTAGAAAAATATCATTAGAGGTGCAAGCTAAGATGGTGTTTGCAGGCCTGAAGGCGCTGGCTTCAAGTTCAAGGCAGGGATTCAATAGCAAATGCGAGCGCGGGACACAAAGGCCGGCCGGAGGACATCAAAATTTAACCGAGGTTTTCTATTCACATCTACTTTTTTTTAAAAAAAAGACTAGAAAAATATCATTAGAGGTGCAAGCTAAGATGGTGCTTGCAGGCCTGAAGGGTCTGATTGGTTGGCTACTCAAATTTACCGCACCAATGATTTGGTAAGTTAAAACTTGGACAAAAATGTTATCAAAGATTTGGCAAGTCAAATGTGAGCAGTTGGTAATTTTTGGTAGCCAACCAAATACTTGCCAAAATCATGGCTCATCAAATCTTTAGCGTGGTAAATTTTGGCAATCAGTCCGAAATTCTCTGCAATTGGTGAAGAAACATTATGTACCAAGCTGACAAATACACGACAACAGTACAGTAATAAGATACTTACTTATTCCCTTTGGAAGCTGACATAGTTTCTGTCCGCGGCAATAGCGGGCTCGGGGGCTCTCAGCCGTCGGCGCCCCAGCGGCCCTCGTCGCCTCCTCTCCGGCCACCGCCGCCGCCCTCCAGCATGTGGCGGCGGTGGCTAGCGGCGGCCCGACAACCGGTCCTCGTTGCAGCCCTCCCCTCCCTTCTCCCTCCCTCTCCTCCACCCCCTCTCCTCCACCTAGCTCCTCCCGGTGAGTTGCCGGCTGACGGGGAAGATCCACGCCCCCGAGAGCCGGATCCGGCCTTCCTACCCCCGTGGCTCATGCGGTGGTTGCAAATCCGGCGGACGGGCGGATCCGGGGCCCTGTGGGTCAGATCTGGCGCCTTCTACCCCTGGGTCTGTGGCGGTGCGGGCGTGGCACGGTGTCCTCGGCGGCCGGCCAGGGCCGTGGCTGCCTCTCCGTGCCGGCGTGTGCTCGGCTCGGCGGCCGAGCAACACGCCGCGGGCGGCCCGGCTGCTCCCCGACTCTGCGAGGCCGATGGCCGTGGCTGCGGCGGCCAGGCTACGCCGAGGGAGCCTGGCGCCTGCTGCGGTGGCCAAGGCGGCCGGTGGCCAAGTGTTTGGCCGGTGGGCGACGGCTGGCCGGTGCCTGGCTTCCGGGGGTCGTGCCGGCTGCAGCTCCACCTCGGGGATGTTGTTGGCCGGCAAGCCTCTTGCTGGCCCTATGGTGCTGTGTCGCTGCGGTCTTGGTGCCCGTGCTTGGGGTTTCGGCCCTTTGACGCCGGTGCCATTGCTTCGAGTGCTGCGAGTGGCTTGCTCCTACCTACGTACAGCTGGGTGAAAACCCTGCCCGGTCTCCGGCTGGCGACGGTGGCGCAGCCGCGTCATCTACCTTCTTGGAGGCGTCGTCGCTTCTCTGTTCATCGGGGCAACCTTGGGTCGAAAGACCTCCTCGTGTATCTTCCAGCGTTGTTGGCGTCTGCGGATGTCAAGGTCCTTCCTGAAGGCTTCGCTGGAGCACTTCTGCAGTTCATCTCCCGCTGCTCTTGCCGGTGTTGCTCCTTCCCGTGTTGTGCCTGTGTTTGTGCGCTTCAAGCTCGTCTTCGCAAGGATCTATCTAGCATGCTGGATGTTGCTGCCGCTGTTTGGTCGCTCGCAGCGGATGCTTTGCCGCTGCTGCTTTTCTTGGACGGATGCTTTGCCGTCGTTGTTGTTGGGCGGATGCTTTGCCGCCATGTCGCTTCGGGCGCCCCCCTCATGCCAGCGGCTGAGGGTGTGATGGCTCCCCTCTTGCGGATACTTTGCCGCGTTCTTTCCGACGAATACTTGGTCGTCGTGCTGCTCGGGCGGATGCTTGGCCGCCGTAGTCTTGTCGCTTCTTGGTGGATGCTTTGCCACCGCGGCTTCATCTTATCTCTTGTTGGCACCCTTGCGTTGATGTATCTTTGCTTTGCAGGTATAGCCGGTTTGGTGTTAGGTGTGTGGTGAAGGGCCTCTTCCTTTCGTCTTTTTTTCTGCTTTGTTCTGTTGTCGTCTAAGTTCCAAACCACTTTCTCTGTGGTTGTGTATCTGGCACTATGGGTTCTCCTGTAGCTGCGTTGTGTAAGCCGCTCTTTCGGCTCTTCTTCTTAATGAAATACGCGTGAAGTCGCGATCGCGAAAAAGTAATAAGATACTTACACAGGACTTTTTCACCATATACAGACAGTAACACACCTAGTAATTTGTTAAGAGAATAAACTGTACAATCCCAACTGAATACGTACTTGTCCACATTCAACACGCGAGCGTTCATTATACAGGAATATATACACAACGGTCGGTGCTCACTCTTAGGAGATTACAAGACAGAAGAAGACAGATGAGAAGAAGAAGAAAATAATATATAATAATTAACGAGAACCTCCAGTACTCCGATGCCTAGGATGAACGTGGCTGAACCTCCAGGTTGGGAGCTGGTATCTTGGGATGCTCGTCAAGCTGCTGCTGGATTGCTACCTTGAGTGCGTCGTTGAAGGAACGCAGAAGCCATACTTGCTTGAGGGAAAACAGGTACTTTAGCCCCGAAAACTGCATCTCTGACCCTTGAAGGCAGTGGAGCTTGAGCTGCTCAAGCTTCTCCATGGCTCGCCAGTCAAACGTTACATGCAACTTGGATCCGCAGGCAATCTCGAGGACCTGGAGTTTCCTGAAAAGGTCAGTGGGGAATTGGAGCTCACCATGTTGTTGATCCTTGCTGACGCGGAGCCGCAGAGTACGCAGACTTGGTAGGCGCCCGAGCAGCTCTATGACCTCTGCTGTGAACCGTGCAGGAGTCATCTCTAAAGTCAGCTTCTCGAGATTAACAGCACGCAGGATGGTCCCTGGCAGCTGCTCTACATGGCCCAACATCTTTAGGCTCCGTAGGCTTGTGGGAAAGTCGATGTATCCCCAATGAACGAAATGGTTGTTCCGCTCGAACTGCACTGACAAGGCTTCCAAATGTGTCATGCTGTCCAAGAAGTAAAGAGACCGTCGTCCGTTTTTGCTGCTGATGCCAGAGACTCAGAGTTTCCTCGACTGGGAAAGGTTTACACAGATATCTTTCAGAATGGCCTCCCCATCTGCAGTATTGACATGGACTGCACCCAGTGTTTGCAAGGCTTTCAATCTCTTAATCCCTCTTGGCACCTCAATACCATAACTGCGAGAGCCACCAACAGGTCCACCACGTCTGAAGAACTTGTTGCGCAAGCAGGACGCCAGACTGCGTGACCTGCTACTTGGTGGCGTTGATTGCTCCTCCACATCATCATCCGTCCATGCAACGGTGGTACCTGCACGTATGTACTGCAGCTTTGTTAGCTTGTTGATGAATGGTGGCAGCGTGGCAATGTTGGTGCCTCTGATATCCAGAGTTTGCAGCTGCACCAGGTCACCCACGGATTCTGGCACCTTCGTGAGTTCACTCTGTCCTCTCAGGGAGAGGAACTTGAGACGAGATGGCAGCTTCCCAATCCACTCCAAGGTATAATTGTCTAACATCAATACGTTCTCCAGATCCAGCACCCGAAGCACCCTCATCTTGTCCGCCATGTAGAATGACCAAAAACAGCTATAAAACACTGTCAAAGACCGAAGCCGTGAGAAGTCCAAACTCTCGAACAAAATCAGGTCTCCGTCCCATGTGCTCCCGATGGCTAGATGGTATCCTATGCCTTCTGTGGTCAGGCAGCCATGCCCTTTCTCCTCCAGTACAGAGACTTGCACTGGAAAGAAAATGGTCTCTTCCTCTGGTCGTGAGATGATGTATTCACGGAAGAAACCGTTGACTCGATATCCAATCACTTTGGTTGTCTCTACCACTGGCTGCATGATGCTCAGTGCGGCAACATGGTCAAAAATCTTCTCTGCGTACATTTCGGTGCTAATGCTATCGGTGCCCTTGGAGTAGCCCTCAGCTACCCATCGCCTGATCAAACGCCTCCGCCGAATGATGGTGTCTTGAGGAAAGATTGATAGATACAGCACGCATTTCTTGAGATGCCGAGGGCAAGCATCCATGTAGGAATGCATCCAGGCAAGTAGGCCCGGCAAGGAATCAAACTCGGGTTTGTTGCTAGCTCGTGCATAAAGTTGTCACCCAGACGGCTCATCTCCTGTTCAAGTACGTCTCTTGGTTTGCTGGCCAAGTATCTTGCCATAGTAATTATCAATCTCGGAAGCCCTCCGCACTTGGACAAGATAAGCTCTGCTGCTTTGGCTGCTAATGTCTTTTCTCCTGCTACCATCCATTTTACCTGATAGGGTGCACTCTCCCCAAGCACCTATTGGTCAAAACAAATTCGAAAGATAAACCCCATTAGTACCGGCTACCTAGTACTAGCAGTGATAAACCCCATTAGCACCGGCTACCTAGTACTAGCAGTGATATTTCGGTTAGATAGAACATATATTTGCTATGCGCTCATGAAAGCAACGACAGAGAAGATTGTCAATATAGGAAAAAGCTGTTGAAAGAGTAAACTAAAAGCCTATGTACGGCTATACTACACTTTTCAATGATACAGAGTATTTTTTTCAAACTAATATGAATATAGTCTAGGTGTTAAACAATGTTAAGTAGATGGTTAGGTTGCCAATGTTGGAAACTTTTCACACTAATTAACTTGGCAAAGGTGCTGACATCTTTCCAAAATTCATTCTAGGATTTAACGCCACAACTGTTCTTTCAGTGATAGGATGTACACACAGTGTGATCGTAGATGCCTATACGTTTAGAGTGTGTATACCTGTATTCATAATTCATAAAGATGAGTGTGTGTTCGTCCGTGTTTATGAATCCATAGCGTATATACTGTGGTTCAGAAAATAGTACTATAGTACTAGACACTACAACATCTGTAGTTAACACTACAACAACATCTGTATACATGGGCGTCTTGAGCAACTTCAAAATACTGGATCTCTTTTACAACATTTATGTACATTGGACAAAGATTTTTAAGCGATGACAGTTCTCGATGAAGTGATCAAGCATTGTGGAACTGTCTATTCAGACGAAAATATAGCTAGAGAAATTAAAAACATGTGCGCGCACCCTTTTCTATATTGTAGCACAAACATTTTCAATCTTTAAGCATGTCAAGGGGAATTATGAACCTATTGAAGTTGCTAAAGATCTTTTGCAGTATTTTTTAATTAGTAGCATATCCATAGTGAACCCTACTTGGTTAACTGGAAAGGCCATCTCTTGCTAGATGAACTCATGTACAATTGTTACGGAAAAAGATGCAAATAGGAGTTCTCTTACTCTCTTACTTGATTTCATTGCCTCTGCTAGCGTCAATTGTTATTTTTAGTATGCTTATCTTCCTGTCTTGTACTTTCTTAGTTTTTTGTGTTAAGAGTTTTGGGTGTTGTTGAACTTCACATGGGTGTGTATGTAGTGGCTTTTATCGCTCAGTTGTGTACAAAAAAAATATTAAAAATGTAATCATTAGTTCATCTGAAAAAAGAATTAAGATAGACTTAAGAGCGAGATATAAGTTTTAGTTACGGTTAAATACATCTCACTAATAAAGAACTGCTTATAATAAATTATATTGTTTTCTTTTGGTTATTTCCTAACACATTTGACATAATAGATACACTATATTCTATATATAGTTATTATAAACTTATTAATTACTATTTTCAAGTGACTAATCTATTTTTTTATCATATTCATATTTTGCTTTCCATGGTACTTACGTCTCCATATTTTTAACATGAAATTAGTTTGAAACCTTACCGTTACTTGTTTCCTAAATATATTATATCTTTTGTGTTTACGGAGATAGATGCAATTGTTTTTGAACTCTACTGCACTAACATCAGTTATATCCGAAGATTGTTTATGATCTTTTTTTTTATTTATGACCTTTTGTTTCCTCAATGTTTTTGTATGAAAATGATACAAATGGATCTGGTTGTTTTACACTTTGAAATGTGGCCATGGCAATTTTGTAGTTGTTTATGTTGATCATGTTGCACCCATGTAAAGGAGGTAGTAACACTATTATCCTTTTGTCCTCGTCAGTACTTATGTTGCTCCTTTTTCTTTACAACTTGTGCGTATAGCTCATTCCATATATTGCCATGCTGTCTTTTCTTAGATTTCAAATTGTACATTATTTGACAAAAATATTAGAATAAGAACCAATATAATAGTTAAAGGATGCAGATATAAATAATTAGTCTATTTTGAAGTCTCATGTATAAATGCATACATAATGGTCAGGTTTCTCAATTTTTTTGAATAATGTAATGTTCATTTACATGATATGGTTAAACTATTTGCAAGTCAATTAGAGAGTACCTGATTGATCTTGGAAGCATCCTTGCAGTATTGCATGTCAATGTCATCCCATCGTCCGTCAAAGCCTTCAAGGACAGTAGGTAGAACGCCGAATATATAGATGGTTTACTGTTTTTGTATTGATGAAAATGTTATATACAGGTAGATGGCCGGGTTGTATATCTTATTTGTGGTGTAGATAGACTGCCTCTAGTATTTTATTAACAATCTGGATTGTATCTGGTTTTTTAGTGCTGAGCTCTAGATCGATCATTAGCTAGTTTATCATGTATTATAGGTATTATGATATTTATTTGTTGGACCGGATTCCACCATATGTTCTGAGATTTGGTTAGTTATAGATATATATAGATAGATTTTTTTTACTGGCCAATTTAAAGTATTTTGGGAGATGCTAGATCAAGATGTATACGTTAGTTTTTAGATATTCTATTAACCAACCGTGAACAATCCTACGATCATATTTGATTTTTATGCCAATAGTCTATCTAATAGAGATGGATGCTGATGATTGGTTGGCCTTACGTGACATTTGTTAATTAGATATATTCTATAAATCAACTGTGAACGTCGGTAGGTATATAACCTTTTCTAGTACGTGGTGAAACTTCTGCCGAATAATAAGATTTTTGGCTATTTTCTTTCTATAATGGCAATCAGGCAATGGTGGGTACCAGCATTGGCAAACTATGGAACAACAGCTCACCTGCGACTGCGAGGGAGGCCGCGAAACATAAGCAGTGGAGGTCTCGACCGGGCAGGTCCTTTATCTCCGCATCACCGCGCCCGTCGGCATTATTCCGGCCTAGGCGCCATCGCCCCCAGCATCCCGTTGAATCAACATCAACGGCATGCAGGTGCAGGGACAGACTCGGGACCGGCCTCATCCATTGGCGGGCTGAGAAGAGAGGTCCGATGTGGGACGACGACACGAGACACGGCGTTGGGGTTATGTTGGGGCTTGGGCGGCGAGGCATGCCACACGCGACGACGAAGGAAGGCAGCAGTAGCTAGCAGGGATGTTGCCGCTCATAGGATGTGAGAAGCCTTGCCATGTGGTAGAATAGATTAGATAGGTTCTACTTCTAGCTTGAAGAACACAGGTGTAAAAACACCTTCGTTTGGTGTAGGCTGCTTTTTAATTATATTTCTAATATAATGGAGATGGTCGACAATAATTTTTAACAAAACCGAGAATTGATTTGATGATATATTTTTTCCTATCAAACAATAAGATTTTAGGCTATTTTTTATCTATAATGGCAATGGTGGGTAATTTTTTTAGGTGAAAAATAGATCCAATGGTTGTGGATGGTTAGGATTCTAATTTGATGGCCAAATGTTTCTGATTAATGTGAGAATTTCTAGCATTTATCTTTTTTCTTAGCGTTTGGTGAGAATTAATGTAGAGCCTCCGTTGGAGCCTCTAATTAGTAATATTAAGATGATGATTATTATTATTATTATTATTATTATTATTATTATTATTATTATTATTATTATTATTGGGTCCTATCCCTTGTAATTTGTCTTTTTTATATTCCTTATTTATCATAGTTTTTAAGCTTTTGAATAAAGAAAATAGATGAGTAGGGGTTCCCCACATACTGTTTCATCGGAAAAACAGGGGAAAGCAACTAGCAAAACTGTAAAGAAAAAGTATTTTTAATGAGACAGAAGTATTTTATGAGTAATGGGAGTTTTATGTTTTATAATAATGAATAGTTTTATTTTATACATGGTATATGTATGATACGATTAAAATTTTATAGCAATTTAAATAAAAAACTTACTCTATTAATTATTTTTATAAAACTATAGACAAATTGATATCTATATTTATAGCAATAAAATTAGAATAAAATATGTGATGTTATGTGTTTAGATTGTAGTGCTAGTTATGTGGAGTTCGATAAACTTGGTTTGGTATTTTTTTGATTTTTATTTGATTTTTTAAGATTTTTATAAAATTTCAGTCGTTTTACATAAGTAATAAATTTAGGAAAATAGAAAAACGGCGTTGGGCCGAATTTAGCCCACCAAGGCCCAATTTCGGTCAAAAGGCCGAACGGGGAGGGAGGCCAGCCTATGGAAAGGCCCACTCGCGGGGGGGAAGCTGGCTGGACTGTGGGTTGATTTGTCTAAAGTTCAAGGTCCTTTTTGTAAAGAAAACTGAGAGAGAAGGTTGGACTGCGGGTTGATTTATCTAAAGCTTGAGGGCTTTTTTGCAAAATGACCGAGAAACGTCCGATCTGGGCCGTCCGAACCGCCCGATCGGACGGCCGAGATTTGCGGGCGACGTGGCCACGCTGGCTGGCCTTCTTTTGTTGTAGCTTTCGTACTAAAGGGATACATAGAAGGAAGCCATCGTAACCCTTCGGCGACCCTTCCTCTGGGCCGGATCATTCTTAAAATTTCTAGCCCAACCTAGGGTGTCCCTTGGCATTGGGCCAAAATACTGTACCACTCGCAACCGGCCCAGAGGAGCAGCAACAATTCTTGCCTCGATTCCCTTGAGCCCGCGATTATGGTGCGCCACCGCAATCTCCTCCGTCAGTCCGTCTCCATTCCTCCCTATCTCTCTCTGTTCCTTTCCGCCGCTCACCACCGGTGGACGTGGATCTCCAGGCTCTTCGCCGCTGCCAGGCCGCCATGGGAGGTCTCGCACCCGGTTTGCGCGGCCCCTGCTGATACCGGCCGGGCGGCGCTTGCTATGCGCTGCCGCGTTGGGCCGGGCGGCATGCCGCGGCCGCCAGCCGCACCACCCTGGCTCTGGCTGCTGGGAGCCTGGGCGGCCAGCCGCACCACACTGGGTACTGCCTCACAGGACGCGGCCATCGGCAATAGGTAGAGGCGGAGTAGGCGCTTGACTTGAGGCTGGTTTTTTAATTAGGTAAATTCCATATTCCGAAATCCAAGCTTTATTTAATATTGAACTCCTGGTGGTGTAAAAGTTCAATAACGATAGGTCAATATTTTTAGAGCTGCACAATGTGGAACTTCTCGATCTAGAAATTCCACAAATGATTGATTTATATTTATTAGGTGTTTACAAACATCAAATAAATATGAAGATATTTATTTTATTTTATACAATTTTCAAGAATTGAAGTATCGTATGAAGAAAGTTATCTCCATTCTCACAAACGAGCTAGTGGTAATGTACATGCATTTATACATTCCTACCGTTTTTGTGATTTTGTCGTATCTTATTGATTGCATTCTTAGGTGTTTCTTTACCAATTTTATATTTTCATCTATTATGTTATGGATATATAAGCATGGAATTGAGATATCATATGAACCTATGCATTTATAAGCCAGTACATTTGTTTTGCGTAGTATAGCAACCAATAGAAAGGAGACCCAACTAATTTCCCAGTTCTTTTTTTTTTCCTTTTTTTAAGTTCTTTTTTTCCTTTTTTTTTAAAAAAAGAAGAAGAGGCAACTAGTCGAGTGACAGTTTCCATTACAAAGAAATATGCACCTAAAAGGGCTCAAATTTGGGTGGTTATTATGCATGACGAGCACCCTCCCAAGCCAACAAGTTGAGTTGAGTCTTGTAGGATATCAAACATCACAACTACACTTATTTGTCTAGTCCATTTTGTCCACTGCAAAGCTCTAGGAATGTATGCTTGACATCGAGTATTGCAGCAGAAACTTGTGCCATTCCTAATCGATCTCATGGTGATGCCATGGAGCACATGAGGCCCAACTGTACCATTGGGAGGACGCAGTTCTGTATCAGTTCTGATTTCCCACCATCCAGATCATTTTGTAGCGTAGCAGGGTCCAAAATCTCTGCTACGCCATGGGGACAATGGGCAGCCACATTTTTGTGAAGGTTCATCCCATCCTTGAATTTCTCATCAGTTGGACACTTTCCGGTAAACATCTCTAACAAAAGCACACCGTAGCTATACACATCACCCATCGTTGATATTTGTGCACCCATGCCATACTCTGCTTTTGAATTAAATTTGAATAAGGTAAAGAGAATTAATATAAGCAACTAATAAGAATAAAGAAAATGAATCGGTCGTTGACCATATGCATATATGTCAATATGATAGTGCAGTATGTGTAAATTCCATTACCTGGTGTGATGTATCCAATGGATCCTTTTAGGTTGCCCAAACTCATAGAATTAGCAGGTACTGCAGTTGAATTAGCACACATGAATCTCGCTAACCCAAAGTCACTTACATATGAAGTCATTTCAATATCCAAAAGAATGTTGCTTGGTTTCAGGTCACAATGTATTACTGGAGTTGCGCACTGGTTATGGAGATAGTCTAAAGCATGTGCAATATCCAGTGCTATGTTGATCCTTTCACCCAAGTTTAAGAATCTTTGCTTATCGTAACCATGGTCCTGTGGATGTAGCCACCTTTCGAGGCTGCCATTAGGCATATACTGGAGGATAAGCGCCTGAAATCTGAGCCAGTTGGATCAACCGTGGAGCATAAGGTAATGACTTTGACAAGATTCCTATGGCGAGTATTTCTTAATGCTTCGCACTCTGCGATGAAACAGTTTTGAGCTCCATACAGGTTGAGGTTGAAAACCTTAATGGCAACTGGTTCAGTGTCAAATGGCAAAATGCCTTTGTAAACAGCTCCAAAGGATCCCAAACCAACCAGGTTTACTTGAGAGAACCTATTTGTTGCCTTGGCAATGTCTTCATATGTTATTTTGTCTATATGCACACTGGTGTGTTGCCCTGCTGGCTCCTCTTTTCTTCTCCTGACAAGAATGACCATTAAACATAATAGCAAAATAATAAAACCAGAGACTACAACTGGGACCACTATCTTCCAAACAGCAGGCTTGTTTTTTCCCTTGTGTCTCAACTCTGGGCAAAGGGGCAGACTTGGCCGTGGAGCATTTGAGCATAACCCATGGTTTCCTTTGAGGGAGACCCTGCTGGAATTGCCAAGATACCCCATGATGGTATTGGTCCTTCTAGCTCATTGAATGAAAGATTGAGTGACTGCAGAGAACTCAGCGAGGCCAGGAACTCTGGAATTTCCCCTGACAAGTTGTTCCAAGAGAGATCCATTTCCTTGATGCTTTTCAGGTTCATGAATGATAGTGGAATATTTCCAGTAAGAAAATTCCCTTCCATGTGAATAACCTCCAAAACCACACATTTTCCTAGGGTGGATGGAATATCGCCAACCAAACGGTTGTTGGAGATACTGATGCTTCCAAGGTTGATGAGGCTGCCAACCTCCATTGGTATGGGCCCAGTAAAGAAATTATTGGACAAGTCCAAGCTTTGTGAGAGTGAAGAAATATTGAAGATGGCACTTGGTATGCTTCCACCGAAGGAATTGTGAGAGAGATTCAGCTTCTCTAATTGTCTCCATTGGCCTAAACTCTGAGGTATGCCCCCACTAAAGTTGTTCCCATCCAGATGAAGCTCGTACAGTTGGTCAATGTTACCAATAGATTCTGGGACATGGCCTGAGAGTTTATTCTGTGCAAAGCTTAGAATCAATAAATTTCTCAGGTTTCCTATGGTATGCGGGATGCTCCCTGTGAGCAGGTTCAGATCTAGTAACAGCAATGTGAGACTCTTAAGATTTCCAATTTCCAACGGAATTCTTCCAGTGAATTTGTTTTGTTTGAGCCATAGTTCCTCGAGCTGAGAGGAAAGGCCACCAACAGAACTTGGCAGACTTCCTCGCATACCGTTGCCATCCAAGAACAGTTGTTTCAGTTGAGTGCAGTTTGCAAGGGATGAGAGAAAGCTCCAGTCACGAGCTTCAAGTTGGTTGTAGGAAAGATCAAGGCCCTGTAGGTTCGACAAGGACCCAAAGGATGGCACATTTCTAGCTTAGATGCATTTGCAAGAGAAGCTGGCAGTGGCCCATTCAGATGTGTTGTTGATAGGATCAAGCTCTGCAGATTTGGAAGCCTGTAGCCGATGTCTGGTGGCAGGCGAGCAGTGAGCGAGTTGTTGGCCATCTCGAGAATTTTCAGAGATGATATGTTGAAAATTGACTGGGACACTGTTCCAGACAAATTGTTGAATGTGAGAATCAGCTTCTCGAGAGAAGGAATATTACTTAGGCTCTCTGGGTGGCTCCAACTAAGTTATTTATCGCAAGTGACAAACTAATCAGAGAGGAAAGGTTGCCCAGTGAGGCTGGTATTTTGCCGGTCAGACTGTTACGAGATAGAACTAGTATTTTAACAGGTGCTGCAGTTGCCATGACAAGTGGTATAGAACTAGTATTGTCGAGGTGAATGGTGGTCAGTGTAGAGCTGTTGAAAAGTGATGGAGGGATCTCTCCAGTAAGGCCATTTTGCATGAGCCTAAGCACTTGAAGACGTGTACTGTTCGCCAAGAATTCTGGAATCCCTCCTGTCAGCTGATTGGCACCAAGGTCGACACTGATAAGAGACGGGCTGCTGCCCAACAGCAAAGGTATATTGCCTGTGAGGGCATTGGTAGAGAGGTTCAGAGTTTGTAGCTCACGAAGCAGCCCGAACCCAGTGGGAATGCTTCCTTGCAACTTATTGCTGTTGAGTGCAACTTGTTGGAGGTGAATGCATTGGGTTAAGTCTGGTGGGATCTCACCTTGGAGAGAGTTGATGCTCAGGTTGAGATATATGATTTGGCTCAGGCGCCCAAGCTCAGCTGGGATGCTTCCATGAAATCCATTGCTCGATAGGTCAAGGCTTGTCATGGAGCTTAGGTTGCCAATGCATGGTGGTATCGGACCACTGAGGCCTTCAGAACTAAGGTTTAGCGCGATGACTCGCAGTGGGGTCTTTGCGGTGCATGAAACTCCTTTCCAGTTGCAGAAATCAGTGGATGAACTGCTCCAGGAGCTCAAGGCTCCAGTAGGATCAGAGATTTGGGACTGGAAGCAGAGGAGGGCTTCTCGGTCAGTACCAGGATGATCACTTGTTGCTAATGGTAGCATGGAACATGTGAACATGAATAAAGCTAGGATGGGGATGAGTTTCGAACTTGGAGTGCCTAAATGGGCCATCTTGAGGAATGCTTAAGCTCTTCTGATGATGCTTCTTAAAGCTGCAAGCAGTGGCAGGCTTGCCTTATATTTATTTCTTGGGACTGTTACAAGCTACCAGAATTAGTTTGACCCTTGTGGTACAGGCTATATTGTTCATTTCATACCACTAGTTTCTTTTTCTTCCTCTAAACTCTTTGTCTATGCCCCAGTACTATACTCGTAACATGGATATATAAAAAGTTCCGTCCTGTAACATACACTTAGCCTCTCTATACTGTTACAGCATATCATCAGCACGTGGCTCAAAACAAAATAGTTTACCAATATTGGTTGCTTTGCTTTGGTGGTCAAAAGTACCGAGACTGATTATCTTTTTTCAGTTGGTCAAGACTAGCATTTAGAAAAATCTCAGAGTAGATTATTTTTGTTGGTCAAACCATCAAAGATTCCATTATTGTAGAAGAATGTAGACTACCATGCATGTCATTTAGAACTTGAACCGATCAAAGCTACCTAGAAGCCTCAGAAATCAACTGGTAGGACAAAACGGCCACATGCGCATAGCTGATTTTTTTGAAACACTACTATCGAATAGCCGCATGACATTAGGCAGGTGCTTTGATATGCTGTAGATGTTTTTGTTGGTCAAGATTTCCAAGGCTTCTAGGTACACTACTGGAATGCCCCTCTTTGCCGACTGCCAAAAACAGTCGGCAAAGGCACTAAAACAGGTGGCAAAGGCTTTGCCGACTGCATTACACGTGGCAATCGGCAAAGAACACGTCGCAAAGGTTTGGTCGGCAAAAGAAATCTTTGCCGCCCGCCACGTGGAAAGCGGTCGGCAAAGCCTTTGCCACCTGCCAACATGACGATCGGCAAAGGAGACTACGCCGTCGGGAGATGACGGAGGCGTTCCCATTTTGCCGACCGCCACGCGGCGACAGTCGGCAAAGGCTTTTTAAATTTTTTTTTGAACAGAATTTCTTTGCCGACTGCCTTTACTGGCAGGTGGCAAAGTTTTTTTATTTTTTCAGAGTAGAAAATCTTTGCCGACTGCCTTTTTGGCGGTGACAAAGGATGCTTTGCCGACGCTTTTTTTTGGCGTGGGCAAGCTGCCATGGTTCCTGAATTCCAGCTTTGCCACCTGCTTTCCACCTGGCGGTGGCAAAGCTGAATAAGCAAAGGTTTTGGTCTGTTTTTTTACTGTTTTGCATCACAAAGAACCAAATCACATATATGATTATATAAACTGGAATTCACATATATCACACGTATCCACATATATATCGCATAAATCCACATATATAGCACACATAAACCAGAACAAAGGAGTCCAACAAGTCCATCATCCAACAAATCGTACTAATCGAGCATCGAACATCAAACATCCAACATGAAAAGGCATAACCAACATCAAACATCCTGCAAAGTACACGAACCACATAGCCATTACAACACAAATACATTGTACGAATCTTCTACTATCATCCATTTCCTTTCCTTATATCTATACTAAATTGAGAAGTGCGCAAGTGCTAGTACATTATATTAATCTCTTGGAAATATGCACAAAGTGGTATAACAACTCCTACCAAATGCAACAACGGTGCCCCATCAGTTGATTCTCAGTGGGGTTGTCTTTGTACACATACTTGGGAAATTGAAACCTGCGTGCCACGGGTGCCCACCATTTTACTGCAAATCAAAGGGCCAAAGTTTTTAAGATCGATATAGTAATGCTTATCACCTAAAATTAACTTGATTGTCTAAAGACCATATAATCTTCTACTACCATCCATTTAGTAATTTCAGATATGAAAAACTGAAATGTAAGAAGTCCAGTACACACTAGAAGGAAGCATAGATATTTTGTTCAAATGTAACACAGGGAACTTGTCACAATTTGACAGGTAGCAAACTAGTAACATACATGAGGTGCTACACTAGTAAGCGTTTTTGCAAAAAAAGAAAAACCCAAATTATTGCTAAGAAATAAGACATTGTTTCAATCTGTAGAAGCATATATAGACCATTTAAAGACATACAACCAATAGAAAGAGAACAGCAGCCATAAACGTATAATCGATTTGTCCAAAAGAATGAATTACACTAACCAGATCAATGTAATGATTTTGTTTGGGTTTAAAAAAAGTACCAAGCATATGACAGACTGGGTACAGTAGAAATAACAGTAGAAACTTATATCTTATTTCTCATGAGAGCATCACAGGTGCACAGCAAGGCAGAGAGGTCACAATTCTCACAAATAAAAATTATGAGGACAGCATTAAAGAGGTCACACACCACTCATAGTTTCAGGTCTTCAGAATGCACAAATAAAATTTTCACTTTGAACTACACTAACACAGTCCAAATGTCCTAAAATGTTGGCTGAGTTAGAGCTTTACAGCTTGCCGATTCATACTGTTTTGTCGCTAAAACTTGTTTAGTAAAACTAGGAAGCTACTGAGCACAGCAGAAAAAATTGACAAACTCCACAGCTGCATGGGTTACTAGCAGCAAGCTACTTAAAACAGCACACTAACGAACCTTGAGAGCTGTGAAGACAGCAATTACATTCAGTTAAGAAGAAATGATGATGGGCACTGCAAACGTCCAGAAGTGATACCTTACCTGCTAAGTTGAACCTTTTCAGCAACTGGCCCTTTCCGTTGAACAAGATCATATAACTTCACACCATCAGCTGCTCCCAAAATTTAATTAGATCAGATTACTTGAACTCAAATGAAATTGAATCAATCGAGACATCAGTGAATAGTCAGAATGGATATTGTGCTACACTGCTACAGATGAACAGAACACCATTTGATTAAAAACATCTTAGGTTGTACCAACAACAAAAGGCTGAAATTCAATCACAAATAAAGGTACCAGCTTTAGCAAGAATCTGAGCACAGATGAACAGACCAACAGGCACAGCAATGTACGCGAACATTTCAGGGACCAAAGAAATAGTGTGGGTATATGAATTACATTCCCTGTCTTCTTAAATCAATGGAATACATTCACATCAATCAGAAATTGAAGCTACTATTTCCATGTATATGGCCAGCATCTAAACCAGAAAATAAATGTGGTTAACAAGAGCTTTATTAATCTCAGTCTAAAAGAGCACAGGAGACATATGTACATGCACTGCGCCCTCCACTAACCCAACTCAGGGAGCTCCTAGTTACAGTAAAATAACAAACATAAGTTGAAAGCATATGTCAACTAATAGAATAACCAACATATGTTCAGTTTCAGGTTCAGATAAGAAGATTTACAAAAACAGTAATAGATCAAGACAAATGTCAGCTTGCCATCATAATTACTATTTTACTGTATCTAATTTCAGGTTCAGGAAATTTGGAGGTATGTCGCACTTTGTGCTTCGGTTCAACCACTTGCCTTCATCTCTAATGTTAACTAAGTGCTGTTGGAGGGAGGGATCACTACCAGAAACCAACACATCTTGTGTGGGTGTGGCATTAGGCAGGCCTAAGTTGATCACTTGTTGTGGGTCTGGACTTCAAGCCAAGGCTAGATCCCTTGTTTTCTGCCTAGTGACTCTTATTAGGCACATCTTGTTCCTGAGGTGCTACCACTTTCTTAGATGTTTCCCTAAAAGAGGTGTTCCCAGACCTTGTTGTATGCTTTATCTGTGCAGCATTAGCAACCGGCAAAGCCTTATTAGGCAAAAAAAAAAGTAGAATTGGCACCAAATTTGCTACATGAAATGCTGCATGTTTAATCAACTTTTCATGTTAGACACAGCAAGTTGTATAACAAGGATGACTTGCTGCATGCACAAAAAGATGTTGTAACATGAGAAGTTTTGCCAGATTAAACATCCAACATAAGGAGAATTTAGTTAACCTAGCTACCTAACCATTCATCTATTCAAAGGCTATTACATCAGTACATCTGTATAAATTCAACCACATAAAACAATTTTCAAAGGACTAAAAATAACCATCCTCCTACAGCCAGTAGAAACCAAGAGGTATTATTCTCTATTTTTATTTTGACAGAACATGAATGCATGTGTTTCTCTTAAAGACAAATATTGTCAACAAATGAGAAATTAAACCTTAAGGATATTTTAAGTCAAGTGTAAGTCTGCATTAGATTCATGACATAAATATTACTCGTACTAAGGCTAACATGTTCACATTGCAGCTATCTCTGCAGATCCAGAATCGATTTATATCAGAACCAATTTTAATTTTAATTAATGTATTCTAACGAATGAATTGGAAACTAAATTAAAAAATTGGAAGGAAGGGAAAGCATGGAAAACTAGAACGGCGGCAGCCTCGGTAATCCTGTTGATTGAATGATTGCTCGGTCTCCTGATGAGTAGTACTCATCTCGTTGATGCCTAATCCAATGCCCGACGGCCTGCAGTGGCAGAGTGTGCTCTAGCTTTTTTATTTGGGTTTAAAAAATAAACTAGCAATACTAATCCTAATACTAGTATTATATGCATATATTGGAGGGGCCAGTAGCGTTAGGGGCCTGAAGCGCCTGCCCCATTTGCTCCCCCCTCAGGACCGCACTGCTCCCTTCTCGCTTGTGCTGAACGCCGGCGACTGTAGGGTGGAGGCTTATCGGCAGGCCACACCGCTAGCAGTGGCAGGGGACAAGCCACAGATCCGCACTCCTGCAGGCATCTGGCGACCGCAGAAGCAGGCAGAGGCAGGGCCCGCCTGTACATCTCCCCCAACCTCAAATCAAGATCCATGGAGATATGGGTATGGTAGAGAAAGTACCTATGATGTTTCGAGTTCCTGGCTTCCTTCCTCTTCCCGGACCTGCTGGAGGCATGACGGTCTTGCGGAGGGGAAGTGGTGTTGGCGCAAGGAAGCAGCGGCGAGCGCCGACGAAAGGGAATGATGAGGATGCGGCGGCCAAAAATGAGGACGGGTCAGCCTGGTCGCGGCGCAGCCGGGCGGCCGGGCGGCCGGAGGCGCCGGACGGGACGACGGCGGCATCGGCGAGGCGGCGGCGTCGGGGCGGCGCGCAGGAGAGGATGGGGGCGGGCGGGGGGCGGGGGACGGGGGACGCGGCGCGATCCGGCGGCGGCGGCGGCGGCGGCCGCGACTAAGGGCAGGGGAGGGGGCGGGTGAGGAGAGAGGGAGGGAGTGGATAAGGTCGAGTCGGGCCGCCTTTGGGCTTTTAGGTTTAGAACCCTTTGCCGACTGCCTAGGAATAGAGGCAGTCGGCAATGGCTCGTTATTTTTTTAAATTTATTTTCTTTGCCGACTGCCTTAGTCCACGGCAAGTGGCAAAGACCATATGTAATTTTTTGTCTCTATTTTTTTTTCATCCGCAACTTGCTCCAAATTTTATAAAATTTTAAACATAGCCTCCACGTGCAATAAGAGTGAACCTTACAAAGTTTCGTGATTTTTTGACCCTTTTTGCTATATATCGTTAATTAATTTCTTTTAATTGAATTTTTCGACCGCATAATCCAACTTTCAACTGCCGGTGCATGAAATAATGAAACTTAGCCATTCAAAAAATGATATTCATGTTGGAGAGTCTATTTTGAGGCCATGTCCAGAAACTCACCCAAAATTTTGACGTCCTTGTCCACGGAACATGACCATCCAGGTGTGGTAGAACTACTTTTTCATTATATAAAATTCAAACGAAGTCAAAAAATTATGAAACTTGACGAGGTGTCATGTTATCACATGTGAAGCCTATGATAAAAATTTGAAAAAGTTTAGAGCAAGTTGCGATAAAATGTCCAAAACCGGACATCTCGCATATATGATCATGTGATATATATGTGAGATGTCCGGGTTTTGGACATTCCGCACGCAACTTGCTCTAAACTTTTTAAATTTTTATCATAGGCTCCACATGTGATAACATGACACCTCGTCAAGTTTCAAGTAATTTTCCGACTTTGTTTGAATTTTATATAATTAAAAGCACCTCTACCACACGTGGATGGTCATGTTCCGTGGACAAGGACGTCAAAATTTTGGGTGAGTTTCTGAACACGGCCTCAAAATAGACTCTCCAACATGAATATCATTTTTTGAATGGCTAAGTTTCATTATTTCATGCACCTGCAGTTCAAAGTTGGATTCTACTGGAAAATAGAATTAAATGATATTAATTAACGAAATATAGCGAAAAAGGTCACAAAATCATAAAACTTTTTAAAGTTCACTCTTATGGCATGTGGAGGCTATGAAAAAAATTTGAGCAAGTTTGGAGCAAGTGACGACGTCGAATGTCCAAAACCTAAATTCAAATCTTAAAAATAAAAAAATCTCATCTTTGCCGACTGCCTGACGGCCTGGCAGGTGGCAAAGGAGACGGCGATGGGCGCCGTTAGGCCCCAGCCATCTTTGCCACCTGCTTTCCTTTGCCACCTGCCAGGCAGTCGGCAAAGGACGTCTTTGCCGACTGCTTTGAATGGCCGACAGCTCAGGATATTAGGGCAGTCGGCAAAGACTCTTTTGCCACCTGCTCCGTAGGGCAGTCGGCAAAGAACATGTTTGCCGACTGCTTTGTCTTTGGCAGGTGGCAAAGGGTTCTAGCAGTCGGCAAAGCCGAGTTTTCCTGTAGTGGTAGCTTTGATCGGTTCCAAGTTCTATATGACATTAAGAGTGGTAGTCTATGATTCTTCAATAATGCAGTCTTGACCAACAAAAACAATCTACTCTGAGCTGCTGCTTCTAAATGGTAGTCTTGACCAACTGAAAAAGACAATCAGTCTTGTTATCAAATAAAAAAAAAAATCTTTCTATGGGAAGTTACCCAGCCTCGACACCATGCTTCAGTCAGCTCCTTGCTGGAGAAATCCATGTCTCCGCTCATGTGTGCATTCCCCTTACAGCGCTGAAACATAGGTAGTGATTAGTTATCCAGCCAGGACCAATTTGGAATTCATTGTTTTGGTCTCTACACCATCGAGGCACCACCCCCTTCGCTTGTTGAGTCGGCCCCAATCTTTGCTGCTGAGGTGGCGGTGTTACACCATCACACTGCACACCCTTCAGATACAGCGTTTAGCCATGGCAGGCACTCATCTACGAGTCCCGTTGGTCCTGTTCCTCCTGCTGCTGGGGACACTGTTTCTGCATGGTGCCGCCAGCGAAGAGCCTCAGACACGTGAGTAGGAGACGCCCACCCATTGCACGCTACCATTTTAATTTCCTTTGTGTTGTGAGGTTTCCCTGATCAAATTTTCTTCCTGACGTACGTTACATACAGGAGCTACTGGTGTCACGCTGCTGGAGCAACAACAAGGTGGTCAATATTGGTTGCCTCCAGCGAAACTGGCGCGCCCTCGATGGATTCTAGCTGAAGCCGAGCCGGTTCCTGCAAGGAGAAAGGCTCGTGGTGGTAAGCAACAATAACCAAGCTCTATGCTATCCTCAATTTCATTGGATACAGGCCAGCAGGTAATTCACAGGGATATATATGCTCGTGATCCTAACTTTTGTACACTGTCTACTAGCGTGGAACGGGGGGCATGACACTCCTGTTTCGCCTGGACGACCTCACTAGGCATATGGCAAGGCAAACCGTGCATGTGCAGCTGAGTACGAAGATTGTCGAGGCTGGTGGTCTGGCGTAGCAAAAGACCAGAACCCGTGGATCCAATTAAGCATGGAATGGGTCGAACAAATAAGTTTGTGTTTGTATACTGTGTATGTACTTGGTTCATGCAGAAACAATGTTAAAGCAGTTCGAAAGGGGAAAAAAACAATGTTATAGCATATTGTCGGAGAATGTTGGAAAACATTATTGACACACAGTTTAAGATGATGAACATGGCGAGTTAAGTTGGGAAATATTTTATAGTCTACATCTGATATTCCCTCTGTCTTGAAATATGTAAGGTATTCTAGAGATTCTAGGACAGCTGATTTATATGGTAAAACAAATGACACATGTAAGTATACAACCTTTCTTAAACCATGGTGAGATATTTGCTCTTAATATAGTATATTAAACACACATTAAGTGAGTATATATGCATGTGATTGCAGGCTGCTAGGACATCAAAGCCATAGCCTCAGATAATGAAATACTATGTGTGTGTATATAGGAGGACGAACTTTTGTGTTACTTATTAGATATCACCACATTAAGAGTGTATTGGAAACTAACTAGGATATGAAATTAGTACAAGTGGATATAGACAGATCTTGAAATAGAACAACTTGCTATTAGCCAAAATTAAATGTTTGGTAACTATTAGTTTCACTAGCAGATTTGGGGCTACTAATAGGTGCTAATAGGTTTGAGCCTTACTAACTACCTATTAGCAACATGTTAGGTGGTGCATCCACACAACTCCTTACTAATAGTTACTAGCTTCTAAACATGCCCTTAGCCTTAGTTCATTATTACAGCACATGATCAGCACTTGGCTGAGAAAAGAATGGTTTGCCAATATTGGTTTCTTTGATTCGATTGTTACAAAGTAGTAGTTTGAAAATGAGCACGTCGAAGAACAAGTCCAGTCAAATTAATGTTACAGGTATTTTTTTGACAAAATGTGTCATATTTCTTTTTTGAATAAACAAATAAGGTTAGTGGAGTAATAGTCATGCACAGCTACGTATTCGATGGGAGCGTCTGGAAAATAAAAGGCTCTGCGCCTGTGCCCGTTTGGAAAGACACTCACATCGAAGACCAGGCAAGTCAAATTGATGTTAGAAGCATGCTTGACAAAAGGTATCATATTTCTTTTTCAAATAGAGTAAGGTTGTTCGAGTAATAGTCATACACAGCTACGTATATTCGATAGGAGCGTTTGGGGAAAAAAAAAAAAAAAAAAAAAAAAAAAGCTCTGCGCCTGTTGCCGTTTGGAAAGACGTACACACGTCCAAGACCTAGTTGATTTCCGCGAGAGCCTTCAGGTTTTATTTGGTTTGTTGGCCAATCCGTGAGTGACTAGCGCTGCTAATGTCAAGTGAACGTGTTTGACCACGACCATGCCGGCATGCATGCTGTCGGGGTCTGCTCGCTTGACTTCAACCAAGCGAGGAGAGGGCCAGAGGGGGGTCTGCTGTCTCCAGTCCACTCACGTACACCTGCAGACCTCTAAGGAAAAAACAAGGCGCCATACGATACAATGGCACTCAGTCCTGATGATCAGTCAGAACGATATATATAGGGCAACACACCCTGCTTCGCATGCAGCTTTAGTTTAGCAATGGCAGGCTCTCGTCGACTCTGCGGCCCGTTGGTCCTCCTCCTGCTGCTGCTGCTGGCAACGTTGTTTCTGCACGGTGCCATAGCAGGGGTGGAGCAAGAAGGCCACAGCTGGTTGCCTCCGAGAAACTGGCGCGCCCTCGACAGATTCTCGCCGTAGCCGAGCCGGTTCAAGCAAGGAGAAAGGCTGGAGGTAAGCAAGCTTGCCCTTCTATCCTCAACTTCATTCGATTTATGGGCCCGGCGCAGGTAATTCACTTCTGTGCATTCTTCTTCAAAGAGTGGGACGGAGGGCATGGGACTCCTGTTTCCCCGGGACATCGCTAGGCTTGGCAAGGCAAGCCGTGCAGGTGCAACTAAGAAGAAGATCGATTCTGGAGGCTGCTGGTCTGGCGTAGCAAAGACCAGGACATATGGATCTAATTATTAATTGAAGATTGAATGGGTTGAATTAATGAATAAGAATGTTAGTATCTGTATACTGTGTATGTACCTTGGTTCATGCAGAAACAATATAATGTTGGAGCAGTACAAAGAAAAATGTTAGCGCATATTATTGGAGAATGTTGGAAAACATTATTGGCACACATAGTTTAAGATGATGAACATTGCGAGTTCACCTGGAAAAACTTTATAGTCTACATCTTTTATTTCCTCTATCTTGATATATATAGGGTATTCTAGAAATTCTTGGACAGCTGTTATATAGTAAAACAAATGACGCATGTAAAGTATACGACCTTTCTTAAACCATGGTGAGATATTGTGTGCTTAACGTAGTATATTCAACATGGTGGTTGGGTTGTTTTGACGATACACATTAACTGAGTACATGCATGTGATTGGAGGCTAAGGGCTACGGCATTAAAACCACAGCCTCTGATAATGAAATATTAACAGAGGCGCGGGCTTTTTAAGACACTCGCCTCTGTTAACGATTAACAGATTATCAGATATGGCAGTGGCACCATCAAGTGCCTGCCTCTGGTAATCAGTGGCAGTGGCACCATTAAATGCCTGCCTCTGGTAATCAGGGGGCTGGGTTCCAAAATCTTTTATATCGTTGTCTGAACTTAGTTTGCGATGTGGTGGGCTGAGCATAGTTTAGTTGGTTTTTGGTGGAATATGTTCACCCAACTTTTGTCTCGAGTTGGTTTGTTTCATGATCTAATTGCGCTACTTTTTCTGTAGTAGTAAATATTTCCATGAAACATAAATTCTTTGTGTGGTGATTTTGTCAAGCTCTAGATCTCATGTCTCTTTCTGAAGATATGCTTATAGGTAGGGCATTCAAGCGTGAATTCATAGAGGTGAGGTTGCCCGCGGCTGCATGTCTGTGAACATATGTGTTTGTAATGTCATAAAAAATAAAAAGTTTTGCAATGTGAACTTATACTGGAGAAGCCAAAAGATCACAGGAGTTGTGGCAAGGCCCATCTTTCGGGATGGTATAAAAAATTGGATCGATTAAGTTATGGACTTATGTGGACCTAATGATGCCGGCCTGCCCAACTCAGTCTGCAGGTTGTTAAACATGACCTGCATTAAACAGGGCAATTTCTGTGTGGATAGGTCACTGTCACGTGCGAATATGGATGAAAAACGGATCGGATACGGACGGATATCACTGATACCATATTTGTTTTCATATTTCATTTCTCCATTCGGATTCGAATTTGACGGATAGCGTCATTCATGCCGGACAGGATACGATTAGGTATCGACATCATAAATATGCGATTTGAGTATTCAGATACAAATACGGTAACTTTGTTGAATATCCGACCCGGATACGGTTGATATCTAAACCATCCGATCTAAACGAAAGAAAGTCGAACGGACGGTTTGAAAAATATCCGTACCATTTTTCATCCATACGAGTTCAAATCAAAAAAAGTTGGTCCCCTGCTAGCCTACTGCTCGACTCTCATACCCATGGGCCAAACCTCCCTATTCGCGCACATTAAAAAATCATTTGTTTAAGGCCTCCGCCTTCCTCTCTTCTACAGCCCGTTCATTCAGAGCAATGTTAGCACGAGCCGCAGAGGCCGGACAATAAATTAATTTTGGTCATCTTTGTCCCTGATTAATTCAATTTCTAGAAGCCGTGTAAATCAAACTACCTAAAATCTGATTAACTTTATAGAAAAAATAATAATATCTATAATATAAAAATAAGTATGTTATAAAAATATATTATATAGTATATTGATCTAATAATATAAATCTTGACGAGTTTTTTTAGAAAATTAGTCAAAATTTAAAAATATTATGACTTTTATTTTTCCGTTCGCATCAGATTTAGATGACGTTTTTGGACAAGGCTTGCGGATATAAACATTGGGAACATAAATCATGAATAACTTTTAAGTTGTTGAATTTGAAAATATAAAATCTATATGAATAGATTTGTCTTGAAAAAATACTTTTATAAAAGTATAAATATATCAATATGAAGTCAAAGTAATACTTTGGAGACCGTGTTCATTATTTAAAACGTCATCTAAATATGATACGGAGGGAGTATTAAGATAACTCTAGGAATCTATATAATATGTTCAAACAGAAAGAGTATAAGCGAAGTCCGTTTGTTTCATCCTCTAATTTTTTTTTCTGTAAAAAAAAGAAAAAATGTGGAAAAATAACATTACAGGTGCAAGGTGTTGTTTTACGTAGCTCTCGACACTGTTTAAAACGGCTAGAGCCAGTGTTTCGTGTGTTCACGATGATGCAGGTATTTTAATCCGTCTGGATTTGCTGCGTCAAATTTTGGATTAATTTCTAAGCACAATAATAGAAGGAGGGGTTGATAATTTGTTGCTATTTCTGGGCCGGCGTTAGCTGAAACCAGGTTAATACGATGAGACCATACCTGATTACCTGTCTTGTCAGTAGTTACTGAAGAAACATTACGTACCTGCCTGACAAATTAAATATCCTCCTACATGGGTGGTACCTTCGACTGCCATGATGAAGGACTTCACCGAGGCTTGGGTGTCGTCGCCTCCAGCGGAGATGGCAGCTGTTTCCTAGCTTACTAGGAATTTTGTGAGGTTAGATTGCCCATCGAATGGCAGAATGCGAGGCTTGTAGTTCAGGGGCACGGATGTTATTGCAGATCTCTGGATAATAATGGCGACGTGTGATCGTATAGCGCGATGTTCTCTCTAGCGGCCTGAGTTGGTTTTGCTCGAAAATGGGTCTGCCCATGGGGACATGGTCGCCATTAGCTCTCCGCAGTTGTTGGATCTCCCGGTTGAGGTTGTCTCGCCTTAGCAGCTTAGCTCTTCCTCTTAGTGAGTTCTGCACATGGTCGACTCGGTTTCTGGCAGCCGCCTGTCGTAGCAGTTGTTGTCTTTCATATCCAAAGCCTCTGAATATCTTGCTGGTATTCGTCTTACCTTCTTAAATCTTTGGCTTGCTCTGTTATTTTGCCGTCTTCATTGTCATCATTTTCATTTGTGATATATTGTACGTGCCACTCTGGGGTGTTTGCCCAAATTCCTGGTGGTACTACTTACTTCGTCTCTTGGCAGTTGGGGATCGGCTGGGGCTGGGTCTCTGGGAGGTATGATTAGATTTTTTTGGCCAGCACAGCCCCTGCTTTAAAAACTATATGCTGCTTTTGTCGTCGAAAAATACGGCTACATCGCCGCTTGTTCTCACTTTTTTTCTCAGGGCCATGGAAAAATAGAGCAACAATCACAGTGGGCGTCAATGTTGTTTTCAGCCATGTCCTCTGAACACCAGGTTGTTGGCGAACAAAAGATGCATGAAACTCTAGAGAGTAATATGGCGAAATCTTAAGTTACAAGGCCATAGAATTGCTAGCTTTTTTCATATATTAAAAAATCTCTTGTTTACATTGTCCCTTGTTTTACGGCTCTATTTATACATGATTAAAACGGGGAGTTTTTCTTTGGACATAAATGCCCCTCATTCACCCAAGATCCAAAGCATATTCCTATTTTTCTGGGCCACGGAGGCTATAATTTGCCCAATGCTTATCTGCCTTCTCACTACTACAACAATTTTTATGGAGGCAAGCAAAACTACTCTTCGAGATAGTTTTCCTATCTGCCTCGCTACCAAGGTCACGGTAAATCAGCGGTTCACCGAGGTGGACCAGATGCCTTCCACTGCCAATAAAATAAAAAAAAATGATGAGCCTACCCATGAGCCTACCCTCCCCGGAGATGGCCGAGCCCATACCTTACCCTTGCCGTGCCCCATGCTGTTGCCGAGGCACGGCCAACGTTGTCGCCGCGCATGTGCACGAAGAAGAGGTGGATGGAGTGCTGCTGCTCCTGCCCGAAGAGAAGGGAGCCAGATCCGCCGCTCCTACCCTGCGCCGCCACCTAGAGCACATCGGGTAAGCCGGATCTAAGGAGGAGAGGGTTGGATCTAGGAGGAGAGGGCCGGATCTGTGTCACGGTCGCCGGATTTGCCCACCGTAGCTGTTGACTGAGCACCAGCGAGGGAAATAGGCCATGCCATGCACCTCCACGCCCGCTCAGTGCGCCTCGCCGCTGTGCTCGTTGTGTGCCTTGCCGCTGTGCCTCACCGCCGGGCCCATGAGGGGCCCCATGCCGCCGGGTGCATGTGCGGCCTCGGCCACGAGGCCTTGCCGCCTGGGCCAGGCCTTCCACCACCGCTGCCAAGAGTGAGGGAGAGAAAGGAGGGAGAGTTGAGGAAGATGTGCGGGAGAGAGAAAGGATTGAGAGAGGTGAGGGTTCTGGTAAAGGTCTGCGTGAAGGGGAGCTAGAGACATGTGAGGTTGAAACCCTGAGTGTTGCTTTTATACCTGACTCTGGTAACGAGCTTAACTTGGGCCTCGGGTGTTTTTTTCGAGGCAGAAAATATTGGACGACCGCCTCCAAAAATAGAGCTATTTTTGGAGGCAGGTCTGTAGGCGGTTAGTTGTAATCGCCTTGGTTAATGAAAAAAATGACCGTCTTCGTTAATTGCGGTAGCATTAACCGAGGCAGTTCAAAATCTTGTCTATCTTGGAAGGGTTTTTCAAATGGTCGCGGTTAATTTTTTTTATAGTATCTCCAATCTCTCCATCGCCCTCAGGCCTTGCATGACGGCTCTTAAAAGGCAGGAGTGGGGACTATCGGACTCTTGACCTAGTAGTGGTAACTGTTGGTCCTCAGATTTTTCGCCTCTTCTTCCTCTCTTGTCGGCGACTCGGCGTGGGAGTCAAAATGTTACCTGCAAACAAATCATGAGCACAGCAGGAGGATGCTCGCTTGGTGCATCATAGGCCATCGTGGACTCTTGACGCCCTAGGCCAGCTAACTTAATTACATCATTCCGTCTCTTGGAGCGAAACGATAGAAGCATGCAGGCATGTTCCTATCATTTCGCTTTAGTGACTGAAATATGAAGCGCCGGTGTTGACATAAAAATCCTTTCTCACATTTCGTCATGCTGGGCGATCGAGTAGACGGCTGTCTCGGCCGTGTTAGTCTCAAGTCGGCCTTATCGTAACATGTGGCGAAGAGTCGGGACGGAAGAAAGGTAGTTGGCAGAAGAAATAGGGGTGGCCATCGAGTAGACGGCTGTCTCCTGCCAATAATAAGCCTCGCGTGCCTTAGGACGTCCCTAACAATGTCATCTTAACTAGCTTCTATCAATTCATGTCATCACTTTTCTTACGTGGAGGAGAGGGAAGAGGGGAAAAAAAAAGAGACTATCTTTTATCTCAATGCCTATCTCGCTCATGTAATTTGTGGGCCTATTCATAAAGAGAGAGAGGAAGTAGAAAAAGATATAGAAAAATCTTTTTATATATGGGGTTCGCATAATGAAATAACAGCATATTATTTATGAGCTAGCTGTTGTCTCATAATGCTGAGGATGCCCTTAGACTTTTTGTTTGGCCATATGCAAATATGCTATAATCTAATGGTTTGGGATAGATTTAGGACATGTTTAGATGCACCTAACTAAAATTTAGGTAACTGTAAGATTTTAAAACAAAACTTTGGCTAGCTAAAAATAAAAAATTATATATCTAGATGCTCTAGCCAATAGACTCAGCTGATTTTTTTTAATAGCTAAAGTCTATCGGATGCATTCAAATAACACCGTGTGGGCATTGGGCCAAAATATTGTACTCCCAGCCGGCCCAGAGGAGCACCTACACTTCCCGCGATTCCCTGAGACTGCGATTGTGCCAGCAGCCCCCCTGTGGCTGGTGCGCCGCAATCTCGTCCGTCTCCGTTCCTCCCCCCATCCGTTCCTTTCCGCCGCTCACCACCGGTGGACATGGGGGGATCTCCAGGCTGCCCGCCGCTGCCAGGCCGCCAGGGGGGATCTCGGACTCCGGTTCGCGCGCCCCCCTGGGATACCGGTCTGGGCGCGCGTTGCCGGGCGGCATGCTGCAGGCCGCGGCCGCCAGCCGCATCGCACTGGCTGCCTGCTGGGCGCCTGGGCGGCAAGCGGTGGTGACCTGGCATCGCTATCGGCTGGCTCACGGCGTGGCCGCGTGGGCACTTCCTCAGAGGACGCGGCCGCCCATCGGTGATAACCAGAGGCGGCGTAGACGCTTGACTTGAGGCTGGTTTTTAATTAGGTACATCCCATATTCTCAAATCCAAGCATTATTTAATATTGAATTGAACTCCCCATTTTGTAAAAATTCAATACATGATAGGTCAATTTGTTTTAGAGCTGCAAAAATGTTGAACTTCTCGATCTAAAGGTTCCACAAATGATTAATTGATTGGGTCTTTGCAAGTATATCAAATAGGAGGATATTTTATACAGTTTTCTAGAATTGAAGTCTCGCCTGAAAAGAAAAACTTACTTCCATTCTTTCAAATGAGAGCAGTAATGTATGTTGCGTTGATACATTCCTAACATTTTGTGTTTTGGTCAAATAATCAGTTGTATTTTTATTAACTTTTTATGTTTTCATCAACAAAGTTATGGATTTAAACACGGAAGAGATATCATCTAAACTTATGCATTTATAAGCCAACACATTTATTTTGTTTAGTGTAGCAGCCAATAGATAACACCCAACTAATTGCTTCTCGTTAACATATATCTGGCAAAACTCTTGCCAGTTTCTTTTTCCTTTTTTTTTTTAAAAAAAGAAGACCACGCAACTAGAAGAATGACAGCTTTACAAAGAAAATATACACCTAAAATTCGAGTTAAAAGGGCTCAAATGTGGGAGGTTAACATGCATGAGGAGCACCCTCCCAAGTCTTCAAGTTGAGTTGAGCTCAATTCTTGTAGTATAGCAAACATCACAACTATGATTACTTGTCTAATCCGTTTCCTCCGCTGCAAAGCTCTAGGAATGTATGCTTGACATCGAGTACTGCAGCAGAAACTTGTGCCATTCCTAACCGATCTCGTGGTGATGCCATGGAGCACATGAGGCCCAACTGTACCATTGGGAGGACGCAGTTCTGTATCAGTTCCGAGTTCCCACCATCCAGATCATTTTGTAGCATAGCAGGGTCCAAAATCTCTGCCAAGCCATGGGGACAATGGGCAGCCACATGTTTGTGAAGGTTCATCCCATCCTTGAATTTCTCATCTGTGGGACACTTCCCGGTAAAAATCTCTAACAAAAGCACACCATAGCTGTACACATCACCCATCGTTGATATTTGTGCACCCATGCCATACTCTGCATTTAAATTAAATTTGAATAAGGAAAAAAGAACTGATAGTATAAGAAACTAAGAATAAATGGGTGGTGGACCAATATTTGCCAATATGATAGTATAGCATGCATAAATCCAATTACCTGGTGCAATATATCCAATGGATCCTGTTAGGTTGCCCAAACCCGTAGAATTAGCAGGTACTGTAGTTGAATTAGCCCACATGAATCTCGCTAACCCAAAGTCACTTACATATGCAGTCATTTTAATATCCAAAAGAACGTTGCTTGGTTTCAGGTCACAATGTATTACTGGAGTTGCGCACTGGTTATGGAGATAGTCTAAAGCATGTGCAACATCCAGTGCTATGTTGATCCTTTCACCCAAAGTTAGGAATCCTTGCTTATCATAACCATGGTCCTCTGGATGTAGCCACCTTTCGAGGCTCCCATTAGGCATATACTGGAAGACAAGTGCCCTGAAATCTGAGCCAGTTGGATCCACTGTGGAGCACAAGGTAATGACTTTGATAAGATTACGGTGGCGAGTATTTCTTAATGTTTGGCACTCTGCAATGAAACTTTTTGATCCTCCATATAGGTTCAGGTTGAAAATCTTAATGGCAACTGGATCAGTGTTAAATGGCAAAATGCCTTTGTAAACAGCCCCAAAGGAACCCAAGCCAACCAAGTTTAGTGGAGAGAACCCATTTGTGGCGTTGGCAATGTCTTGATATGTTATTCTGTCTAAGTGTTGGAAACCTTCTGGCTCCCCTTTCCTTCTCTTGACATGAATGACCAGAAAACATAACACCAAAATGATCAAAGCAGACAATACAACTGGGACCACTATCTTCCAAACAGCAGGCTTGTTTCCTCCCCTGTATCTCAACTCTGGGCAAAGAGGCAGATTTGACCCTGGAGCATTTGAGCATAACCTATGGTTTCCTTTGAGGGAGACCTTGCTGGAATTGCCAAAGATACCCCCTGATGGTATTGGTCCCCCTAAATCATTGAATGAAAGATTGAGTGACTGCAGAGAACTCAGTGAGGCCAGGAATTCTGGAATTTCCCCTGATAAGTTGTTCTGTGACAGATCCATTTCCTTGATGCTTTTCAAGTTCATAAAAGATTGTGGAATACTTCCAGTAAGAAAATTCCCTTCCATGTGAAGAATTTCCAAAACCACACACTTCCCTAGGATGGATGGAATATCGCCAACCAAACGATTGTTGGAGATACTGATGCTTCCAAGGTTGATGAGGCTGCCAACCTCCATCGGTATGGGCCCAGTAAAGAAATTATTTGACAAGTCCAAGCTTTGTGAGAGTGAAGAAATATTGAAGATGGCACTTGGCATGCTTCCCTCGAAGGAATTGTGAGAGAGATTCAGCTTCTCTAATTGTCTCCATTGCCCTAAACTCTGAGGTATCCCCCCACTAAAGTTGTTCCCATCGAGATGAAGCTCGTTCAGATGGGCAAGGTTACTGATATATTCTGGAACATGGCCTGAGAGCTTATTTTGTGCAAAGCTTAAAATCAATAAATTGCTCAGGTTTCCTATGGTATGCGGTATGTTCCCTGTGAACAAGTTCAGATCCATTAACAGCACCCTGAGACTTGTAAGGTTTCCAATCTCCAATGGAATTCTTCCAGTGAATTTGTTTTGTTTGAGCCATAGTTCCTCGAGCTGAGAGGAAAGGTCACCAACAGAACTTGGCAGACTTCCTCGCATACCGTTGCCATCCAAGAACAGTTGTTTCAGTTGAGTGCAGTTTGCAAGGGACGAGAGGAAGCTCCAGTCACCAGCTTCAAGATGGTTGTAGGAAAGATCAAGGCCCCGCAGGTTCGGCAAGGACCCAAAGGATGGCACTGTCCCAGTGAGTCTGGCAAGATAAACCATTTCCAGCTTGGATGCATTTGCAAGAGAAGCTGGGAGTGGCCCATTCAGTTGTGTCGTTGATAGGATCAGACTATGCAGATTTGGAAGCCTGTAGCCAATGTCTGGTGGCAAGTGTGCGGTGAGCGAGTTATTAGCCATCTCGAGAATTTTCAGAGATGCCATGTTGAAAATTGACCGGGGCACTATTCCAGACAAGTTGTTGAATGTGAGAATCAGCCTCTCGAGAGAAGGAATATTACTTAGGCTCTCTGGGATGGATCCAACTAGGTTATTCATCGCAAGTGACAAACTAATCAGAGAGGAAAGGTTGCCCAGTGAGGCTGGTATTTTGCCGGTCAGACTATTACGAGATAGAACTAGTATTTTAACAGGTGGTGCAGTTGCCGTGACAGGTGGTATAGAACCAACTAGACTGTTTTGGTCGAGGTGAATAGTAGTCAGCGTAGAGGTGTTGAAGAGTGACAGAGGGATCTCTCCAGTAAGGCCATTTTGCATGAGTCTAAGCACTTGAAGACGTGTACTGTTTGCCAAGAATTCTGCAATCCCACCTGTCAGCTGATTGACACCAAGGTCGACACTGATAAGAGATGGGCTGCTGCCCAACAGCAAAGGTATATTGCCTGTGAGGGCATTTGTGGAGAGGTTCAGAGTTTGCAGTTCACGAAGGAGCCCGAACTTAGTGGGAATGCTTCCTTGCAACTTATTGCTGCTGAGTGAAACTTGCTGGAGGTGAATGCAATGGGTTAAGTCTGGTGGGTTCTCACCTTGGAGAGAGTTGATGCTCAAGTTGAGGTACTTGAGTTGGCTCAGGCGCCCAAGCTCAGCTGGGATGCTTCCACGGAATCCATTGCTCGACAAGTCAAGGCTTGTAATGGAGCTTAGGTTGCCAATGCATGGAGGTATGGCACCGCCGAGGCCTTCAGAACTGAGGTTTAGCACGATGACTCGCCGTGGCATATTTGAGCTGCATGATACTCCGTTCCAGTTGCAGAAATCAGTGGATGTACTGCTCCAGGAGCTTAAGGCTCCAGCAGGATCAGAGATTTGGGACTGGAAACAGAGGAGGGCTTCTCGGTCAGTATGAGGATCATCACTTGTTGCTAATGGCAAGGAATATGAGAACATGAATAAAGCTAGGAGAGGGATGAGTTTCGATGTAGAAGTGATTAAGTGGGCCATCTTGAGGAATCCTAAAGCTCTAGCTCCTCTGATGGGTTCTAGGCAACTTAAAATGGCCTTGCCTTATATATCCTCCATCTGTCCCCTGAAAAGAGTGATTTCTAGAGTTATTCTAAGTCAAATTTTTGAACTTTGACCGTATTTCTAGAAAAAAGCATTAAGATTTATGTTATTAAATTAGTATCATTAGATTTACCATAGAATATATTTTTTTATAATATACTCAATTTATATCATAAATGTTATTACTTTTTTCTATAAAGTTGGTCAAAGTTAGAAAAGTTTGACTCTCAGTTCTAGGAATCAAAAACAATTTATTACTTGGGACTCGAACCACTACAATTAGTATGGGCGACTCTCCAGTTCAAAAACAATTTCTCGTCCTTGATCTGTTGCTGCCATTGTTGACCAAAATTTTAAAGTAGTACTATCATGCATTAATATACAATTAATTTGACAGGAACACGCAAGCTGCTCTTTAGGAAGTAGCAACAACTTTGCGATACTTATACTACCTCTGTCTTTGAAAAGAGTGATTCTTAGAAACCGTGCCAGTCAAACTTCTTTAACTTTGACCAATTTTATAGAGAAGAGTAACAATATTTATAACATAAATTGAGGATATTATGAAAATATATTCTATTGCAAATCTAATGATACTAATTTAATAACATAAATCTTAATACTTTTTTCTAGAAATTCGATCAAAGTTTAAAAAATTTGACTTAGGACAACTCCAGAAATCACTTTTTTGAGGGACGGAGGGAGTACAAAGAGCAAAGAAGAAGCACAATATCTTTTTAGGATAATCGATGGGGAGAAGCACAGAAGCTTGTTTCTCAGTAACATATGACAGAGGACATTGGAGGGGGGTTGGCACAGCTTTTGGAGGGCTTAGTTCATAAGGAAACTACATTACACCAGAGGGCAGCAACAACCCGATCTGCAGCAGGCAAGCGAAACTTCCATAGGTTCACGGCGTCTCTGCATGCTCCCAGGAGATGGTTGTACGAGGGGGCCATATTGTTGAAGACCAATCGTTCTTGTGTTTCCATAACATCCAGCATATCAAGTGAATGAAGGTTGCTGAGTGAGTGGTGGGGAATACGGTCAGCCGAGTGATATTCCAGAGCAAGGTCACCTGTACGTTTTCAGTTTCAAAAGCCCTTCTGCTTCCACTGATTTTTGGAGAAGGGGCACCTGAGGCTGAGGATTAGGTGGTCTGCCGTCTCAGACTAATCCACAAATGGGGCATGTATCATCATCAAGGATATGTTTCTGCTTCAGGTTATGATGGCATTTGATGCGTTCCTGGGTTAAAAGCCAGAAGGAGGACTGTACTTTTGGTGGCATGTGGTTGCGCCAGACGAATTTCCCGGCTTCGGATGCTTCACTACAGTTCTTGATTGCAAGAGAGCAGCCGTTTGGGTTAAGAAGTACTAGTAGGATGCTCCGCGTGTTGCTGCGGATATAAAGTAGAAATGTAAAAAGTTTATAATGGTCAAAACTATAAATTAATAGATAGATATATATGGATGTAGTAGGTCAATTGCGGAGGTTATATCCATTGACATACATGGTATAGATTATTTGAATTGGGCATCACCCAAATCTCATCTATCCGAACCCTCACCCCTACTATACCTGAGGGTCATCCCCCCTCTTAAAATTTTAGGACCTTTCCTTTACAAAATTATACGTGTTTCAAAGGACCACATGCAATCCATGTGATATGCAGTTTTGCTAGGTTTTTGAAACGGTTTAAATTTTGTAAAAAAAATTATCGAAATATATACATGTGGGGTCTTGTTTTGAAGAGTTTATTGCGAGGAACACCATGGTGCAATTGGATTTTAATTACGATACGTGGTTTATGTTGCTAAGATTTTTTTCTATTTCAAAAGAAATAGCTAGTGGGAGATAAATGAGGCTTAGTGGGCGTAACGGATTTGATGATATCACGTGACATCACTTTTTAGGATTGAACCAATCGGAGGCTAGAGAATTCCTTAGTGGAGGTTAGGATTATAGGAGTTATAGATTTTTCCTCTTCTTGAACATTGGCTACAAGCCCTCGTTTGACTTCTTTGATTTCTATGTCTCTTTTTACGTTCCTTAATCTCTGCTCTTGCTCTTGTTCTGTACTGTAGTTTCTTTTTTTATTTATTTTATAATAATTTAATATAATATATTTATAAGCAGTAGGGAGCAACTGGTGCTGATCCCTAAAAAAGACTCTTCGTCCATGCCCCTGTACTGTATTCAATATATGGTGACATAATAAGTAACGCAAAAAGTAGTACCACTAGGTAGCTGTTACCTGCTAAAATAAGTACCAAAAATGGTACCTCCTATAACATATATTTATGGTGTGTTTGGTTTGTGTATTCATCCTATGCTTCATGAGATGATGCATCATAAGTTCATCCAATTAATTTTGTGAAATCAACTTAATCTTCATGCATATATTAATTATTAACTTGTGAGAAATGAAATGGTGATGGATTAACTTGTTCCATTAAAAAACTAAATACAAAAAGTGAGGAGTGAGAAGAAGATGGATCACCTCATTCTTCAAACCAAACACACCCTTAGGATTTACACTAGTGCTAATAAGTAGCTGTTACCTGCTAGGTTTGAGCCTTCCTAACTATCTGTTAGCAACATGTTAGCTGGTGGATCCAAATAACTCAGATCCTTACTAATAGTTTGCTTCTAAACATGGCCTTAGCCTTTGTTCATTATTGCAACACATGGTCAGCACTTGACCGAAAACAGAATATGGTTTGCCAATATTGGTTTCTTTGTTTCGGTTGTTACAAGTAATATGAAAATACTTGTAGAATTCCAACAAATTGACGTTTTGATGAATTTTTTGCGAGATATTGGTTCTGGTAAGACACACGCATCGAAGAGCAAGTCAAGTCAAATTAATGTTATGATATTTGTTTTTCAAATAGCAAATAAGGTTCTTCGAGTAATAGTCATCCACACACATCGAAGACCCAATTGATTTCCTGAGCCTTCAGGTTTTATATATAAATACATATATAATGGCACTCGCTGATAGCACAACACAGAATACACCTTTGTACATTTAGTTTAGCAATGGCAGGCGCTCGTCTCTGCGGCCTGTTGGTCCTCCTGCTGCTGCTACTGGCAACATTGTTTCTGCACGGTGCCACCAACGATGAGAATCTGACGCGTGAGGACGATACGCTATGCATTGCATTTCACGCTAGAATGATTTTGCTTTGTGAGGTGGCAGCTACCCGTGTGAAGCTCCTGGAGCAGGAAGCAGCTGTATCCACCGTTGGGGAGGAGCGACAAGGCCATTGGTCGCCTCCAGCGAAACTGGCGCTCCCTCGACGGATTCTAGCCGCACCCGAGCCGCCGGGTGACGTAAGCAAGCTCTGCCCTATCATCAACTTTAGGTAATTCACAGGGACATGTGTATATATGCTCCGTCATCCTAACTTTTGTGCACTTTTCTACAATAGTGGGACGGGGACCATCGTACTCCTGTTTCGCAGGGCGATCCCTAGGCATGGCAAGGCAAGCCGTGCAGGTGAAGCCTGAGAACGAAGATTCTGGAGGCTGCTCTGGTGTGGCGTAGCAGAGGCCAGGACCTATTGGATCTAATTAAGCATTGAATGGGTCGAGTAAATAAGTCTGTTAGTGCTGTATATTGTGTACTTGGTTCATCCAGAAACAATGTTAGAGCAGTTAAAGAAATGTTAGAGCATATTGTCAGAGAATGCTGGAAAATTTTATTGGCACACGTGTTTTAAGATGATGAATATGGCGAGTTAATCCGGAAAAACTTTGTAGTGTATATCTGACATTCTCTCTATCTTGAAATATGTTGTGTATATATCCTAGAAATTCGAGGAGAAATTCGAGGACAGCTGATGCGAACACATGATTGATATGTGCCCATGATGTTCAAGGATGATAAGTGATTGCCAATAAGGAGATTATCGAGTTGTTTAACTAACTATGGCATGAGTGTATGCAACATCTCTCTTGGCTATGTTGGTGTGCATGTGTGGAGCATAGGGACGATCGATGGACATACAAAATGTTAAGTACAGATGTGCTGTGTCGATGACTGGGAGAGGTGGACGGATGTGAGGCTTGGATTGAGAGACCAAGATGGACGGAAGACCGATTTTGGATGGCTAACACCTGGGGATATCAACAAACAACAATATATGCGAAGCAGTCACCATGTTGACAAAGTCAAGAAAGTGTTGATCAAGTCAAGCGGACGCGATGGAGGACTTGATGATCAGGTGGTTGAGGATAAAAGTGAGATGTGTCGAGAGCATAGAGGAGGCATAGCAGATATAGTTTTCCAGGATATTTGGTCGTTTGACCCTAAAAACCGTCAGCCGAATGGTTTTCGGTTTGGGCCACAAAACCAAGGAGTTCCAACGGTGTTGACACTGGATTTTGGTAAAGGCCGAGAAGATGACAGGTGGGCCAGTGCAACAAGCTTGCGAGGAGGCAAGTGTTCAGAGCATTCGGCAACACCTGCGCAATCGGCTAATTTTAAGTGATTCAGCAACGCTTGTACGGTCGGTTGACTCTGGACGATTCGGCAAGCATTCGTGCGGTCGGCTATCCTTGGGGGCAGTGACTCCGTTCGGGAAATAAAAGGTGGCGAGCAGAAAGCCGAATAGAAGGCAAGAAACGTGATAATCGAGGACTCCAAAGAGGATTAAGGTCAGGAGTCGCCATACTTTTGAGTTACCTTTAATATTGTGTAATCGTAATCTCTTAGGATTCATGTTATGTCCAGGGTATAAATATAAGCCCTTGACCATTGTAAAGGATATTCACAATCAAATCAATACAACCGGCCCCATGCCAAGTTTCGAGTCCTTTGTCGTGTCGTCGAGTTCTTCGAGAGGAGCCATCGATCCGTCGACCTCCGTAGGTACCGGCAACCTTGCTATCATGTCTAGTATCATGCGGTGGATTTAGATCTTGATGCAAGTAGTCTTGTTTATCTCGATTGGATGGCCGTGCGGCAGCGCCCGCTTGATGATCAAGAAGTCTTTGCCTATGCTTTGTTAATCTCGACTAGATGGCCGTGCGGCAAAGCGTCCGCTTGATAGCTTAGCGAAAGCAAGATAGTTATCGGCTCTATTAGATTTGGCAAGGTCTAGTAGATTCATTAAGTTATCACGTGTTGCATGTCTTTAATGTTTTATATATTTGTAACATCCTTTTGCTTAATCTAGATTGGTTAGTTTCGGCTCTTTACTTTACAGATCTATTGGCCCTTTAATGTTCTTATTCTTATGTCATCACGATAAATAGATCATATGCTTATATAGCCGAATTAGATCAATCCAGATTGTTACATGTTGCGGGTTCTTACACGTTAAGTGCGCTTAAATCTTAATAGAGCTGGGTGTCGTGCGGCGGACACAAGTTTTTATTAGGTTTGCTTGTGCTAGCTTGTATGTTCTTTCTTCATGGACCCCGAGTCGGCCAGTTTGCCGAGCTTGGTTATGCTTCAACTCGTAATCAACTTTCACTTGTTCAAACATGTCTTCTCATCCACGTGTGATCGGTAATCAATGCTTTACGTGTTTTATCTTTATATTAACCGAATGAATCACATGCATGATTGGCAGATAGCTCTTATAGCTGTATATCGTCGTAAGTGGCTTCAGGGCCGTATATACGGAACTATCTGGTCTCACCCGGCATGTTTCGATTTTGTATTTAACAATCTTTATCCTTTGTCAGTTTTCAGGTCAAATTGACTGGCACGCTTCCGGATTTTCAAACCGTCCGGGCACCCGATTGAAGCCACGCTTTCCGGCTTGCTGTGTGTGAGGCACGGCGCGTCACGTTTCGTGTCAACACACTTTTTGGCATGCCCGGTGGGACACCGTTGTTCAAGATGTCTGAAATCAACAACAATCACATTCTGGATGTGACTTTGGATGAATTGCCAGAGAATTCAAGGGAGTTGGTGCAACAAGCATGTGATCAGTTTCGGCAGAAGTGTTTGATGTCCTTCTCCAAGAACAAAAGCAATAAGGTCTTCCAGAAGCAATCGTTGCCAAGGGTTCTTCTTCCACATCAATCTGATTACACTGAAGAAGAAGAGACTCAAAAGGTGTCAGAGTTGGTTCACAAAGCTTTGGGAGAAACTATTACAAATCATAATACAGCTTTCTTGAACACCTTTCGTGCAATTATGGTTAGCACTTTCGGCCCAACGGCTGATAAGTACTTTGAAGAGAATGCAGGTCCAATCCGCGGACCAACGCTTTTCAATCCACCAAAGTACCAAGAGAAGCCTGCTGGAGATGAGGGAGCATCTGGCTCGAATAAAGGTGAAATAGCACCTCATGAGAGACAACAGCCTCCTACTTATGGCCAGGTGACATTTGGCACAACGGGAGACGTACCCCCATCAGCTTTCAAAGTATCTCCAGCATCGAACAGATTGCAGAGGAATATGTATGGAGATGGATATCAGGAGTTTACTGATTATACCGCTCTGGATGCTTTACCGAATCCGGGGTACAAAAGTGCATCAGGAATACCGTCTGGAAGGCAAACACGTGGAACTCCAAATTCAGATGTAGATCTGATAATGCACAGGATGGCTGATATGATGCAGCATCAGTTCGGCCTGAAACCAAAGAATCAGTCTTATTCTTACAAGTCTCCTTATCCGGAATGGTATAATAGAGTAGCACTTCCTTCGAGGGTGAAGCCTCCAACAGACTTGACTAAGTTTTCTGGTCAAGATGATACTAGCACTTTGGAGCATATCAGTCGGTACTTGATGCAGCTTGGGGAGGCCTCCACAGATGAAGCTTGGAGGATTCGGTATTTCCCTTTGTCTCTCACGGGGCCAGCTTTCACATGGTTTACCTCATTGCCGGCCCATTCCATTGGTACGTGGGTAGAGTTAGAACAGAAGTTCTATGCCTACTTCTTCACCGGCACTAATGAAAAGAAGTTGGTCGACCTCATGAGTCTGAGACAGAGAGCTAATGAAACACCGCAGGAGTATCTTCGCAGGTTTAGAGAGACCAAGAACCTTTGCTATTCATTGAACTTACCAGATGATCAGTTGCCTGGGATGGCGATAGCAGGCATGTAGCCGAATGTCAGAGAGAAACTGTTCGGCATGGAGTTTGATGACCTTGGTCAACTCTCACAGCGGCTAGCTGCTATGAGTAATCAAGCTCAAGGGTTCAAAAGAGATAACCGCTTCCAAAAGGGAAATGTTGTAGTGAAATGTATCAAAGTTTTCTGAAAGAAGCGGCTGAGTATAATGATGATGACGAGATAGCTGCAGCTGAATTGACTTGGGCAAAGGAGCCTACTCAAATTAGCCAGCGCTGGTTGAGGCAACAAAAAGAAACTTATGACTTTGATGTCTCCAAGTCTGACAAGCTCTTTGATCTATTAGTAAGGGAAGGACGCATTAAACTGCCAGATGGACATCCTATGTTGCGTCCTGAAGGAGTGAAAGACAAGTATTGTGGTTATCACAACACTAATTCTCACTCCATCAATGATTGCCGAGTGTTCAGAGTGCGGATTCAAAAGGCTATCCAGGAGGGACATCTGAAGTTTGATGGCAAGATGAAGATTGATGGTCAGCCTTTTCCTCAAAATATGATTTCTTTTTCCGTGAATATGGTTTCTGCAGATGATTCTAAAGGTAAAGGCAAGGTGAAGGTGTTAACCTCTGACAGAGCAAAGAAGAATGGCACTGTCGACCCTGATCAGCAAATCACAAGTGAAGAGCTGAAGCAAAAAGTTCGGTTCAAGAATAGCCGAACCGAAAGAGGTGAAAGTTCCAAGCCTAGGGTGACATCGCGTATTTTACTGAACAAATGGCAAAGATAGCAAGAACGAGAATACTATGAAGAACAAAGGTTTATAGAAGAACGCCGGAGATACGAAGAAGAGGTATACCGTAGAGAGCAAGAAGAGCATGTGAGAGAGATGGAGCAGTCTCATTGGGGGTGTTCATTCTTTAAACATTGCTGGAACGAAGGCTTGAAATTGCCTGCTAGAAACAATTGCCCCGAATGCAGTGATCAGTATTTTTTTGGGTACAAATGTCTCTCTAGTCAACCGGCCGACCGGTCCATGAAAGACTTGGAATGCGGTTTCGAGGACGATCGGCGACTAAAAATAGACAATTTTGATAATCAGCCAAGGAAGAGGTTTGCAGATCAACATTGGACTCATTATAAAGGATACAACGGAGGGGAAAGTCCCCATGAATATATCTGGCAAAAAGGATAGTGGTGCTCTCTAGGATTAAGAAAGAGTCAAAAGAGGAGAGTCCAGCGCTTAAGAAACGAAGAACTGAAGCAAACAGATGCTGAGGATAAACCGATATGGCGCCCTAAGAAGAAGCCCGAGGAACATGGACCTTCGGGTGATGCATGTATGACTTTCTTCCTCCCATCAGAATTTATAGCTCCTAAAAACCAAGATGTCCAAGAAGAAGTGTATTTCGATTTTGATGAGACTGAAGTTTCAAGATTTGATGGCCCAAATTGTATTGACACAAAGAAACGACTTTCGACAAACCCACCAAATATCGCCATTTGAAGCCACTTTATCTGAAAGGATATGTCAACGGTAAGCCTCTGACCAAGATGTTTGTTGATGGAGGAGCTGCCATCAATATCATGCCATATACTACCTTCAGGAAGCTTGGGATGACAAATGAAGACTTGTTAAAGACTGACATGGTTCTCAGAGATTTTGCTGGCAATCCTTCTGATACTCGAGGAGCTGTACATGTTGAGTTGATGGTTGGATCAAAGACTTTGATCACTACTTTCTTTGTCATTGATGGCAAGGGGGCATACAGTTTGCTTTTGGGAAGAGACTGGATCTATGCCAATTGTTGCATCCCTTCAACCATGCACCAAATTCTTATTCAATGGGTTGGAGATGACATTGAAGTAGTTCACGCTGATGATTCCGTAAGTGTTGCTGCTTCGGAGCTTGCTTATTGGGAGTATGATGGCATTGATTGTTTTTCGGGCAAAGTGTGGGGAGAAGGTCCTGTGAACGTCTTCAACAAGGATCAACAGCCGATCCAAGCAGTCGGCTCTCACAGCAATTTTTAGTGGGTAATCCAATTGATGGCAACAAAGGAAAGCTGGGGCATGGTTTTATGTCGGCCGACAAGTTAGAAGAAATAGATGTTGGTGATGATACTAAGCCAAGGCCGATGTACATTAGTGCAAGTTTGAATCCGGAGTACAAATCACAGTTGATAGCCCTTTTAAAGGAATTCAAAGATTTTTTTGCTTGGGATTATACAGAGATGCCCGGATTGGATCGTTCTATTGTTGAACATCGATTACCTATTAAGTCCGGATATCGTCCTTACAAACAACCTCCACGAAGGATCTATAAAGAGAAGGTATTGGCCGATGTGAAGAAAGAGATCGAAAGATTGTTGGAAGCAAATTTCATTCGGCCATGCAGGTATGCAGAATGGATTTCAAATATAGTTCCTGTATACAAGAAGAATGGAAAAATGAGGGTCTGCATAGACTTTAGAAATCTTAATAAAGCTACTCCGATGGATGGGTACCCAATGCCGCTTGCCGATTTGTTAGTAGACGCAGCGGGGCGGATATGAAGTCATCAGCTCCATGGATGGAAATGCTGGTTATAACCAGATTTTCATGGCAATAGAAAATATCTCAAAGACAGCCTTCAGGTGCCCTGGGCATATTGGTTTATTTGAATGGATTGTCATGACATTCGGGTTAAAGAATGCCGGTGCAACTTATCAGCGAGCTATGGATTACATCTTTCATGAGTTGATCGGCAAAGTTGTAGAGATTTATATTGATGACGTGGTGGTCAAGTCTAGAAACCATGAAGAACATTTAGCCGATTTAAGGAAGACTCTGGAATGTACTAGAAGACATGGTTTGAAGATGAATCCAAATAAATGTGCTTTTGGAGTCTCGGCTGGTGAGTTTTTGGGATTTCTTGTTCATAGAGGAGGGATTGAAGTTGGGAAAAAGAGTATGGAAGCGATAGATAAAGTTGTCCCTCCAACTAATCTCACGGAATTACAATCATTGCTTGGCAAGATTAATTTTGTAAGAAGATTTATATCCAATCTATCATAAAGGGTCTTGCCTTTTTCTCCACTTTTGAAGCTTAAGAAAGATCAAGAATTCATATGGGGTGACGTACAACAAAAGGCTTTTGATGAAATCAAAGAATACATGAAGGCGCCACCAGTGCTGGTACCTCCACAACTTGACAAGCCTTTCAAGTTGTATGTGGCGGCCGATAGTCTAACAATAGGATCAGCCCTCATGCAAGAGTTTGAAGGAAATGAGAGAGTGATAGCTTATCTTAGCCGAAAACTTTTGGATCCAGAAACAAGGTATTCGGCTACAGAGAAACTTTGTTTATGTGTGTATTACTCGTGTACCAAATTTCGGCACTATTTATTAAATGCCGAATGCGTGGTAGTTTCTAGTTTCGACGTAATAAAACATATGCTATCAATGCCAATTTTGAATGGAGGAATTGGCAAGTGGATTTTTGCTTTATCGAGTTTGATTTAAAATATGAATCGGCAAAAAGCGGTAAAGGGTCAAATTATTGCTGATTTTATTACACAACATCGTGATCTTTTTGTTGAGATGGTAAGCATTGCACCATGGGCTTTATTTTTCGATGGTTCATCCTGTAGCAAAGGTGGTGGTGCTGGTATTCTCTTGATTTCTCCATAGGGAGTAACCTTTGAATATGCTATTCCCATTGAGTTCTACGTTACCAATAATCAAGCAGAGTATGAAGCATTGCTTAGAGGGCTTTGGCTTCTTATAGAAGTAAAAGCTGTTGCTGTTGAAATCTTTGGAGATTCTGAGCTGGTGATCAACCAATTGACTGGCTAATATGAGTGCAAGAACGATGTTTTGAGAGAATATTATGAAGAATGCCGGAAACTTTTAAAAAGTTTTCGAGTAGCAACCTTGCATCATGTTCCTAGGGAGCGCAATGAAGAAGCAAATAAGCTAGCTCGATCGGCTTACGGATATCGTGAAAATCAAGAAGTTCTCACTATAGACAAGGGTGCTTCGGATGCAGATCGAGTGGTTGATGATTGGAGGTGTGAGATAGCCGATTGCCTAGGGAATCCATCACAGAAAGTTTTTCGAAAGCTCAGGTACAAAGCTCTTAAGTTTGTACTTCTGGATACTCAATTATATTATAAATCTATAGATGGAGTATTGCTTAAATGCTTAAATCAAGAAGAGGCTAAAAAGGTGATGTATGAAGTGCATGAAGAAATGTGTGGTGCACATCAATCAGCCTTACCGAATGAAGTGGATAATTAGAAGAGCTTTTTGGCCAACTATGCTGAAGATTATTTGAATATTATAAGGGATGTCATGATTGTCAAAAATTCGGCAATATTCAGAAGGCTCCAGCATCTGCTATGAGTTTGTGCTCTTGGCCATTTAGAGGATGGGGTATAGATTTAATTGGTCAAATTCATCCTCCTTCGAGTAAAGGACATAAGTTTGTGCTCTTGGCCACAGATTATTTTACCAAGTGGGTTGAGGCTATTCCTTTGAAGAAAGTCACGTCAGAAAATATGATCAGTTTTGTTAAAGAGCATATAATTTATAGGTTTGGGATCCCTCAAACTATAGTGACTGATCAAGGGACTCAGTTTACCTCTTCAGAGTTTTGTGACTTTGCCGAAGACATGGGAATCAAGTTGTATAATTCCTCTCCTTATTATGCACAAGTCAATGGCCAGGCAGAAGCATCGAATAAGATTATAATTAAGATCATCCAGAAGAAAATTGATGAAAAGCCAAGGAGGTGGCATTTGGTTCTTAATGAAGCATTGTGGGCTTACCGAATGGCTTATCATGGTTCAATTCAAACATCTCCCTATGAGTTAGTTTATGGGCATCATGCCATTTTACCATGGGAATTGCAATCAAGTTAGAGACGAGTTACATTGCAAAAAGATTTGAAAAAAGAAGACTACACGAACTTGATGATGGATGAATTAGAAGATTTACATCTGATTCGTCTTAAGGCACTGGAAAATATTGAGAAAAACAAGATACGTGTTGCCAAGTGTTACAATAAGAAAGTTAGAATGAAGCAATTTGCAGAAGGTGATCTGGTTTGGAAGACCATACTACCGATTGGAATGAAGGATAAAGCATTTGGCAAATGGTCTCTGAATTGGGAAGGACCCTTTCGGATAGTGAGATGTGTACCTAGCAATGCATATATTTTGAAAAACTCTATTCGGGGAAGAGTTTACCAGAGTTATCAATGGAAGATTTCTTAAGAGGTATTATCCCAGTGTTGAAGTTGGTTCATAAGAGAGTTTGAAATCAAATATAGCCGATGAAGGAACATCGCCTTTAGCTCAAAAAATCCCATGAAATTTGAAATAGCCGATATAGTTCATATCGCCTTTAGTCCAAAAATATCTATGTTTAGCCGAACGGTTTGAAATTGACTTCGGCATTCTGACTGGTTGGTTTATCGGGAGAAGAGAAAGGTGAAGCGTTGAATGACAATACTGAGTGATACGTCACATCGGTTATAACGCAAGGCTAAGATCTAATTGACTGAAATGACGTCACTGCATTCGGGAAACATCATTCAAAGTTGTTTTGATTCAGAAAAAATGCTGAAGGCGTCTATTCGGCATTCAATACAAGAGCCATGAACAAGCACATCTCCAGAAGATAACTTTACTATTCACATTCAATCCCTAATTACAAACTACTCTTGGAATAACTTATTAAGCACAGATTGGGGATTGGTAGATTATGCAAGAGCAGTAGCATGATCTTCATAGTGCTCCAGACGCTCATTGATGTCCTCGACCTCATGAGGAGGGCCGCCAGCGAAGCCAACAGCCTGAACAGAGTAGTCCTCACCGGTCCGGGAAGACATCGCCGCCAGATCGAGAGACACACCAAGGTGCACACCTTGGATGACGGCCTAATCAACACGGCCGTCCACAGCATCCAGGCGTGCTTCGGCAGTCTCTCCTTGGGTGTTCACCTTGTCGGCTGCCCTGTTCGCCGCCGCCTTCAGACGCTCGTTCTCCGTAGAGAGTGCTGGACAAGGAAGACAAGTCAGTGCATGAAGAAGATTGAAAATAGAAGAGATCCGTGCAGGGATGACGAACCAGTGATAGCGTCGCAAAGCTGCTTGTGCTGATCCTCCCATTCGGCTTGCGCAATGCCGAACTGCTTGGAGACATCGCCCAGCTCATTCCGGGCCTCGTCCCTCTCCTTGCGGAACCTGAGCGCCTCCTCGTGAACATACAGAGGGTCCTCTCCCTCTGATTCCGCCGGACCCCAAGGGTTGGCGTTGTATGAGTTGTCGGACTCAGATGAGCTCGACGAACTGGAGGAACCGGAAAACAGGGACCGGCTGATCTGAGGTGCCCGGTTGAGTCACCACCATCGGAGGGAGAAGGTGGTACTGGCCAGTGATGACCCTCGCCCTGAGAAGATGAAGAGGAATCAAGGTTAGGGGAGACGAACAGAAAGTGCAATCTACAAGGAGGCAACCGATTCTCACCCATGGCGTTGACGGTGTGGTGCTCGGCTCCCTTCTGCCTCACCCTCGGCAGGGCATTTGCCACGGTCATCGCCACTCGCCATTGATGCCCTAGAAACTAGATTGCTTTCTGGGTTGATCTGAGCAGAGAGGTGAGGAGATGGCGATGAAGGTGTTTGGCTGAGGATGACGATGAAGGCTGGAGAGGGGCTTTATTTATAAGCCAAAGTGGAGAATCGTGGCGTATATCTCGGGGTATCCCAAGCGACGAAGTAGGGTTTACTTTTTGGGCCGTTACCGGACTGGGCCGGGTTCGGCTAAATCAAAAACCAATGTTTCGAAGGAATCGACTATTCTCCTAATCGGGAAGTCTGAGGCGATCGGCTATTCTCCTGGTCGGGAAGCTCGAAGCGATTGGCTATATTATCAATCAGACAGGACTGTGAAAGCCAAAAGAAATAAAAGGAATGCAATTACTAAAAAAAATACAGTATGCTGCATTCAAGCATAGTACAAGCCGATGCCCTAATCGCCTAGGAACAATCTGATTGCATCTATGGCATCATTTCTGATTCAGCTAACTTCATCTAGTACTTTCTTATCTTCATCTTCAGAGCTTTGGATTTTGGTAAGCTTGGTTTTGATTTGCTGATTCTCCTTGATGACAGATGCTATCTTTGTCTTGGCTGCATCTATGGAGTTCGGCAGGTTGGCAATTTTATCTTTGTGAGACTGGATTTTTGCATTCAATTGGCTCAATTGAGCTTCCAGCCTAACCTTCTCTTCCTCCATAGTTTCCAGCTCGGGCTCTAAGGTTGCCAAGGATTGTTTAGCAGCCTGAATCTAAGAGTGTAGCTCTTTGGCTTGTTGCTTCCTCATCAGATTATCACTTTGCAAAGTAGCTCTGGAAGCCATGTTCGTGTTTGCTCTTCTGACTTTACTAAGGTGGTCATCAAGATGAGTTGCAGATTCTAGGGGAGCCATGAGAGCTGGAGGAATGTCTTGGTCAATGAGCTCAACAAGGTCCCTTATCTGATCTGTATCTTAAACCAGAATATTTGACCAACAAGCTGGAGGAATGTCTTGGTCAATGAGCTCAACAATGTTTTCCCTGGATTTCTGCATCTTCAGCAGAGGCCTGAGGAGAAGTTTCAATGATTGTTGAAGCGTTGGCCGACCTTGAAAGTTTGACCTGTGGCTGCAGGCAGAAGAAATAAGCACAAAATTATTGCTTAAATGAGACTTAACAAAGACTGACAAGGATGTACCTTAGAAGACAGTTTGGCTTTCTTGGATCTTGTTCTCCTGGGCACAGTGACATCTTTGCTTGACTCGGCAGTAGCTTTTCTTTTGTTTTCTCCTCTTGAAGATGCTATACCCAGGGCTACAAGGGTTTTCATGAAGGCTGCCAGAGTGGGGGCATTGAAACCCAGAGCAGGAATAGGCCCAGCCTGATAATATTGGGCTACTTGGGAAGGAGGAATAGGCTCAAAATCCTATGACAGGCAGAGTATTAAAATCAAGGAAGGAACCCAATGGCAAGGAGAACTATGGGTACAAGAGAATTACCTCACTGTCAGAAGCAAATTGAGCTTGCAAGTCTTGGCATAGAGGATGCACTAGAATGTTGAAGATGTGAGCACGCCACTCTTGCCACCAGGAGACAAACATAGGATGAGCAACATCTATCAGCCCAAGAGGGGAAGGCTCATATGCTGGCAGGTCTCATCCAAGTTCAAAAACTTTCTTGGCCTCCATGTCATCTCCTATTTTCTCCCTGGGCCTTATAGTTTTTGAGAAGAATAGCCTTGGGGGCAACTGCCTACACCCTAATTGCCTGGCCACCATGTTTGGGTTATAGAATTCATAAGTGGGGTGCAGTAACCTCCCATGGTGGAATCCTGCCGGCAGAACACAAGGCTTGATGAAAGAATTGAAGATCTCTGTGGATGGTTGGTCTGAGCAACCAGTCTCATAGCTAAACTTGCAGGGCAGAGTCAGATTTTTATTCTCTCTGTAGGGGAGCCAGATCACATTGTCAAAGCCTTTAAAAAACAGCTTGAACAGATGGCCAATATCTATATCAATGGTAATAGAAGATGCTGCCTCCCCATATGTCTGGCAAGCTTTTTCTTTCACTGCACCATCTTCAGCATAATTAACTGAAGGGAAGCCCAAATCATGAAGATCCACAGAGACTATCTGGTGCATGTACAGCTGCAGCCACATCTGAACCAACCACCAGGGGCCATTTACACAGTGAATTTCTCCATGCTGGCGCATCTGGGCAATAGTTTGATGCATCATATGGTAAACAGCACCCAAGAGGTACTTGCCTAAGGGAATCAAAGTGCCTGCAGCCAATTCTTCAGCCATTACCATGTGATTCAGGGTTGGCTCATTAGATTTACCACAAAAGATGAATCTGCACAGCCACATATTCATGAAAGCTTTATATTCTTTGTCAGCCACGGCACCCGTTGACATATAAGATTGGATGTATTTTGCCCATCCAACTCCTGACTTGACTGCCTTCTGGTTGCTATTGCTTTTGTACTTTGAAGGGTACACTGGTGCCGTCACATTTAGGCCAGTCATCATGAAGATATCTGCCAGAGTGAGAGACATTGGACCATGACCAAAGATAAAAGCATTGGCCGCATCAGACCAGAAATGGGTGGCTGCTATCAAGAGAGAGTCGTTCCTAGGGGTCTCTGACAAGGATAGCTCCAAGCAATGCTGAATATCTTGAGTTTCTCAGTGACTGCTGCTCTTGTTCAGAATCCTCCGGTACCAATCTCTCCATCCGACGATTGGGGGAAACGGCCAAGTCTTGAAGGTATTCGGCCACTGATTCGGCGGGGTGACTCCAGATTTGAAAGGGATCCTCAGAGTTTCCTTCTCGACAAACTCAATCGGGTTGGGATCTCCCATCGGGCCGAGGAAATAAGAATTTGGGTTCGCCGCATAGGGAATCAGGATCTCATCCTTGTATTCCTTCAAAGAACGATGCCATCATAGAAAGTAAATCAGAAAGGGGCAGGGAATCGGTGAAGAAATTGCCGAATATGTTGAGGAAACGAGAAGTTACCTCTAGGACTCCATCCTGGGTCGCCGTTGGAGATCTAGAGTGGGATTCGAACTTGGATCAAGGAATTCAGGCTTCAAGTGGCGGCTGCGAGTTTGAACAGTGTTGACCTAAATGAGAAGAGAATTTATGGTTAATTTCGAAATAAAATCACTTTTATCCCGAAATTAAGGGGGCATGTGTTGACACTGGATTTTTGTAAAGGCCGAGAAGATGACAGGTGGGCCAGTGCAACAAGCTTGCGAGGAGGCAAGTGTTCAGAGCATTCGGCAACACCTGCGCAATCGGCTAATTTTAAGTGATTCGGCAACGCTTGTACGGTCGGTTGACTCTGGACGATTCGGCAAGCATTCGTGCGGTCGGCTATCCTTGGGGGCAGCGACTCCGTTTGGGAAATAAAAGGTGGCGAGCAGAAAGCCGAATAGAAGTCAAGGAACGTGATAATCGAGGACTCCGAAGAGGATTAAGGCCAAGAGTCGCCATACTTTTGAGTTACCTTTAATATTATGTAATCGTAATCTCTTAGGATTCATGTTATGTCCAGGGTATAAATATAAGCCCTCGACCATTGTAAAGGATATTCACAATCAAATCAATACAACCGGCCCCGTGCCAAGTTTCGAGTCCTTTGTCGTGTCGTCGGGTTCTTCGAGAGGAGCCATCGATCCGTCGACCTCCGTAGGTACCGGCAACCTTGCTATCATGTCTAGTATCATGCGGTGGATTTAGATCTTGATGCAAGTAGTCTTGTTTATCTCGACTGGATGGCCGTGCGGCAGGCGTCTGCTTGATGATCAAGAAGTCTTTGCTTATGCTTTGTTAATCTCGACTAGATGGCCGTGCGGCAGGCGTCCGCTTGATAGCTTAGCGAAGCAAGATAGTTATCGGCTCTATTAGATTTGGCAAGGTCTAGTAGATTCATTAAGTTATCACGTGTTGCATGTCTTTAATGTTTTATATATTTGTAACATCCTTTTGCCTAATCTAGATTGGTTAGTTTCGGCTCTTTACTTTACAGATCTATTGGCTCTTTAATGTTCTTATTCTTATGTCATCACGATAAATAGATCATATGCTTATATAGCCGAATTAGATCAATCTAGGTTGTTACATGTTGCGGGTTCTTACACGTTAAGTGCGCTTAAATCTTAATAGAGCTGGGTGTCGTGCGGCGGACACAAGTTTTTATTAGGTTTGCTTGTGCTAGTTTGTATGTTCCTTCTTCATGGACCCCGAGTCGGTTATGCTTCAACTCGTAATCAACTTTCACTTGTTCAAACATGTCTTCTCATGCACGTGTGATCGGTAATCAATGCTTTACGTGTTTTGTCTTTATATTAACCGAATGAATCACATGCATGATTGGCAGACAGCTTTTATAGCTGTATGTCGTCGTAAGTGGCTTCAGGGCCGTATATACGGAACTGTCTGGTCTCACCCGGTATGTTCTGATTTTGTATTTAACAATCTTTATCCCTTGTCAGTTTTCAGGTCAAATTGACTGGCACGCTTCCGGATTTCCAAACCGTCCGGGCACCCGATTGAAGCCACGCTTTCCGGCTTGCTGTGTGTGAGGCACGGCGCGTCACGTTTCGTGTCAACAAACGGGAACGGGAGCAGGCACGTGGCGTCATCGCGAAGCTTACATTAAGGCAAAACAAAGTCATGAAGAGCCATTGGCCATCGGATCTATGGGTTGCATGTTGGACCATTATATCCCTAGGGTTAAGGTTCAGGTAAAGTATCTAAGGGTGTGATGGGAATGTCTAATCTCCGGTAGTTCATTTCCAAACTTTTGTGTTTGAGTTCTAGTCTCCCAATCTCTAATGTTGACATCCCACGATGTAGAGTCATTACTATGATGTGTTTTTAATCATTCCTCTATAAGAGTAGATCTTGTTGGTAAGGAAATAAAGAAACCATTCGTGGTAGATCTGAATTCTTACTTTCAATCAGATTTTTTCTTTCGGAATCCCCTTCTTTGGATTTTGGATGATTTCATTTTGCGGGGAACTTGGAACCATTCCAAGTGTTGAGTTATGAGCTATGACCTTTGAGGAACATATGTGGAAGTCTTTTTGCCTAGATCCCTCATGAGCTCAAAGTTCAGGCATTTTGAGGAAAGTTTGGAAACCCCAGTCCGGTTTGGAGATTTCCCATTCTATAGTCTCCTTGGTCTTTTGGTTTCATCTTCTGGGGATATCTTCTTGACATCTCCATCTTACCTCCCTGTTAAATTTCATCTCGGTCCTAGCTCGTTTAAGGTGATTTTGCCTTTTGGGAGGAAATTTTGGGTGCTGAATCTATCAAACTAGGTCAGGTCAACCCTACATCCTAGTCAGGTCGGGTTTGCCCTAGACAGCCAGTCAGGCCAACCCCCTAAGCATGCCATCGACTTCAGCAGTGAAGCTTGCTTCTTTCTTGTGTTTCGGGGTTCCACTCATCCATTTTGTGAACAATTTATTTCCAGGGTTTCATAGAGTGCCCTAGAACTTTTTTAAGTCATCAAACTACTAGTTGGTTTGGGTGATTTTGGTTTGGGCTATTGCTTAACTTCAATTGAAGTTGAGAGAGCTCCATTTTTGCATTTCGTGGCTTTTCGCAGTTATGAGTGTTCCCTATGTTTGTAGGTTATCACCAAGAACATCCAACCACTAGTTGGCTCAAGGACACCACTTTTGTCAGATTTGGTGTTTCAGAGGGTTGTTTAGGACAGCGGCCATTTCAGAAGAAATTTTGATTGGCTTCCATTCAGTCCTCCTCTAGTCATCTATTTCAGACATCAATTAATATTAGACAACTTTCTAGATCTCAAAGAGTTATGCGGTTTTGTAGTTGATAACCTTTTCATTTAAAGTCATGCATGCAGAGAAACTTATGTTTGAATTTTTCATATTTGAAAATCAAAATTTTCAGACACCCTCACATAGAGAAATGATCAAAACCAAAGTTATAAATCTCAAAAGAATTATACAACTATTTCAATTCATTTAGGGTCTCAAATACTCATTTTAAATTTGTTGGTTGAAGATCTTACTCTTATAAAGCTACCTCACTGGGTGTTTTCTCTCTTTATGTAAGGTGTCCACATCACTTTCCACTAAGTGTTCCACTAAATTGTAATCCTTTCATGGAAGCTATCCATATCATCTCTTATTAATTACAAAACATGTCCACATCATCTCTATTATGTGTAATAATTTTAATCTTTAATCTATTAATATAAAGTCATCTACATATGCTATTTATTTCATCACCTATCCTTATATAAATGATCAAATATTGTATTGATTTTTCTTCTATTAGGTTACTGAATTTTTATCAGATCCAATACAATATAATAACATATAAGCCAAATTCATATATATACACACAGTATATAGAATACTATACGGTGGTTCTATATATTGAATAGATTTATTTTTAAGAAATTTTCGCAGCAACGCACGGGGTATACTTCTAATAATATAAAAAAAGAAGAATATCCCAAATAAATGCAAATATCTTATTATAAGTGGAGTAGCTAGGAGAGGAATCATTAGGCGGTCATGGGTTCCAGCACTCATGACCACTTTGCACGCGAAAAATTGTACAACTTGTGACAGCTTTGCACGTGTGATATGTCCAATTTGGTGAATATACAGCCATATAAACAAAAAAAAAATAGTGGCGGCTAGGTCAACCAGCGTTTAGAGACATTCTAGCAGCCTTTATAAATAAAATCTGTAGTCGTCATCGTGAGAGCATCTCACATTCCAGTACAGGCAAAATTTTGGACAGCAAACAAGACTATCCTGTTTCGGTGTAGCTATTGAGCAAACAAGACTATCCTGTTCGGTGTAGCTATCCTGTTCGGTGTAGTTGTAGCTGTGTTTGGTGTTTGGATAAAAACAAATAATTATTAGTAGATAGTTATTATCTATAGGGATCAAACAAGGCCTTAAAGAAAGCATACGTACTGAAAACGAGTACAGAAAAAATTACTAATATCCAATTGAAGGACCTAACCTAGCTCTTAAACAAAGTATACGTGCTGAACACGAGTACAGCAGGCTCTGCTGCATCTGTTTACTACGAATTATATCAGCCACCTCAGTCTGACGCCGAACGCCCAACCGTAGAATTTTTGAAGTCAAACCTGAGCTGACGCCGAACGCCCAACCGTTGAATTATTGAAGTCAAACCTTTCTCTAAACATCTATATAATTTGAAGTATAGTCACAATATTTTGGGAAAAGAAGCAAAGTTGCGTAGCTAGACCGGGCGACAAGAATAGCTCGGTCCTGGCTGTAGAAGAAAACGAAGAAAGTCGGTCGTCCGGCAGCCTAGCATGCTCCAGACCAAAGTTCAATTCTTGACTGTCAATTGATTTCTAAATCCTTAGTTTCCAAATCCCTTGCACATCAGTTGATGAGAACGTGGATTAGGTACATTGATGCAACAGGCAATACTCTTTGAAGTCGAGATAATAAATGTACCTAATCCACGTTCTCATCAACAGCATGTACCTACAGAGTACAAATATGCATGCTGGGCTATCAAAGCCGAAATTGAAGTCAACAGTCGTATCACAGAATTTTCGATTTGCTTGCAATTTTACTTGAGTGCTTCACTGGCCCTCGATAAGTTCACTTTTAGCGCCTGATATGGCCCTATCCTTGCCATCGAGATAATAAATAGCGGATAGAGCAGGTACTCTGTAGCCGATTAGTGTCCACGTAGCAGATAACGAATATATAGCAGAAGCTAAGTTCTAATATGGACATCGAAGTCACGCATAAATTGATAAATATACATATACATATCATGAGTAATGACTTTAATTTTGCACACATTTATAGATTAGTGAACATGGAACTTCAAGAATGAATAATTAACTAGGTGTTTAGTGGCACACGAATAGTTAATATCTTTTTAGAGTTTTAGGGCCAGTCCCTGTCTTTAACTATTGCCAAAAATACAAATCATTCAGTTTTACAGCATAAAAGATGACAGAAAATCTGTTCCCTTACAAAAGTTCCTCAAACGAACCCGAATGAAACAGAAAATATTTAGAAAACAGCTAACTCTCCTCAACCAAAGTCAACTGAAAGCAAGGCACAAAAGAATTCTGGGAAATTCAGACGTCTCTCCATCTTCATTCTTCTGGGAAACTTCTTCATCCTTTCTTCTTTTTCAGACAACCCAGGTGCTCTCAGCAGCACCCAACAACTTCTCCCAGTCATACCAGAATTTCTGATGTATTGCTTCTATTCTGGCAGCCACATCACTTGGACGGCTGCATCCTTGATTTGAGCAGCTTTCATCTGTAGTTAGGTTTCTTCTCCTCCGGACACAAGATTTTCCATCTTTCACCCTATGGAGAAGTATATCCATACTCTAAAAAGATTTCTGAAAGCAAAGGTCATTTCTAGGTCTCCAATGGCTCCAAAGTGCAGCAGAGGTAATAATGTTTGTGACACCATTTCTTTTATTACTAAGCCAATACTGACCAATAACCTCAAAAGAATCTACTCAATAATGGAGGGCAGCGATTACCAACGGCTTCGAACATGGATGGTGGTAGGTGGGCCATGAACGGCACCTCCAACGGATGCACGACAGCTAATTGTTGCTTGGGCCTTGGGCCATGTAACCTTAGTAACGGGCCGTGGTCTGTCGCTTCTGTCTCCCGGATTCTAAAATTGTGCTCTCTCTCTTGCTTCTTGGCCAGCGCAGCCCTACTACACCAGAGCCCAGACAGGATGAATGGCGTGCAATATATCCCGAAATTTTGGAACTTGGTACGGATCTCACTTGTTGCCCGTGCTTAAACCACGCGACACGTACCTGCTAAACCATGACCAGAGAAAGAGTGAAATTTGGTGTTTGGATAGTTTGTCAAAAGATTTATATGGCTGTTGCAAATGATTGATTTGCCCATTATAAATACATTCATATGACATACAAATCTGCCTTAATAAATGCTAATCTAAGGGTAAGGGTAGTCCAGCACAGACTCCTAGGCCCAGTTGCTAAAATTTGCAACTCCCCGTAGCAAATGAAAAATAGACAAAACATTTACCATTTGTCAAAATTTACCCCTCATGTTTGGATTCATTTGCCAAAAAATGATAAAAAGTATTATGGCAAATGTTTTGCACCTCAGTCCAAACACTTCTAAACGAAAGTTTGAAATCTTTCACTTTCCAGGGACGACTGAACATCCTATGTGTCAAGATAATCCACAAATCTCCCAAGCACCACGCGCAGCAAGTCATAGGCTTGTAGCTAGCCCTATAAATTAGGCTAGAAAGATACGGAAGTGATCAGAGATGAATGAGAGGCAAAATTATGTGTCACATTTTGAAGTTTTTGCTTATTAGATATCATGGTAGAACAATGTCACAATCAAATGACCTCCAAAATCATGATTTTTTTTGTCTAGTGACTTACAACTTGTTAAGGATCATTTACACACAACTACTTATTAAGGATAATTTATACACAGGAAATATCCTCAAAATATAGAGGTTCACCAATGCAAACTACACAAGGTAGATTTGGAAATTGGCGTGGCCAGTTTTAGTACTGTTTCAGCTGTCTAAGCTCCAAGTAAAAATACCTAGATCAAACGGCATAAAATTTAGTCAAGCCGTTCACAATATCTTACAGAATGTCTCCATCAAAAATCATCAAATGGATCAACTCAAAAAATCACATGACTTATGACTTGTGACCTGCGACCGTGCGGATGGTTGGTGAGGCCTTCTAGGAATTAAAATATTTTTTGCTATTTTTGCTCATTTTTGGGATTTCTGAATATTTTTTTCATTATCGGCTGGTAGCATGAACTAGTAGTGATAATCTGTCATCACAGCCATTTCCCAACCAGTGGTTATGATCATTCATATCACCAATGACTTTTACAACCGAGGGGCCAAAACCGGCTGTAATGAGAGGTTTGGATCTGGACGGTGATAACATTCTATAGTAATGGTTCATAATTTATATTATTAGATAGATTGTTGAGTATATTTTGAGAAAATAAATATTGCTAGTATTTTGCTTAAACCTAGCTAGATCTTAAAAAGTGATTGGCATGAATACCATAGCGACATTTATTTTGAGATAGAGGGAGTATTAATCAAACTCATACGTACCTTTTGTTTGAATCTATACTCCCTCCATATTCAAATTTCTTGACGTTCTAGGGCTTTGGCCAAATTTCACCAAAAGCTGACGTTCTAGCCATCGCAGGGTATTTTGGACGCTAATGCCCCTGACGTCATTTAGCTGGCCGCTCGTTTGAATTACTCGTAATGAATGGCCTCGCCTCGTTACTCTCGCTGGCCTCCCTTTTTCTCCACACGGCGCCAGCCATGCAAAAATCTAACCAATGACAAAAACATGCCACCCGTGGGAATTGAACCCGGGACCAGATGTTCACCGCCCCCACACGCTAGCCATCTCATCTGCGAAAGATTCTTGTATCAATAGCACCCGCAAACGTATTTATTAGGGGTAGAGATGGAAAACTAACCCCAAATTAATCACTCCTTGATTATCACAATCATGTCCTAAACGTCAGGTTTTTTGAATACGGAGGGAGTATTCCTATGTACTACTCCCTCCAGACTTTTTATCTGGCGCACATGTATATCAAGATTCAAAATGATAGAGGGATGTGCCTACTTTGATTAAATCACTACTACACAAAAGATTTTGCAAGGCACTTGAAAAATGAGCTCGGAGGCGGTTTTAGGAAAAAACCGCCTCGGTTAATGATTCCCAACCGAGTCAATGCCCAGCCCCAATAACCGCCTCGGTTAATATATTAACCGAGGTAGTTTTTATAAAAAAAACCGCCTCGGTTAATCAATATTAACCGAGGCGGTTTCATTATAAGACCCGCCTCGGTAAATATTGTGCCCAAACAGCCCATTCAAGCCCAATAACAGACCTCTTGTATATATAGCAGCGGGCACACCAAACCCTAACTCCCTCTCCCCACCCCACCCTACCTTTAGCCGTCACACGGGCCCAAACCACCGGCTGCCTCTCTTCCTCCCTCCTCTCTCACTTTCTCTCCCTTCCTCTCTCCTTGCCTTGTGCTCGTAGTGGAGGGCCGGTGCTGCCTCCTCTGCAGCGGCGGCCGGCCTCCCTGCGACGACCCGGTGGCGTGGCGGCCTCCCTCGCTGGGGGGGCGGCGGCCCACGGTGAGGCGCGACGGCCCCTTCCCGCGGGCGGCACGGCGGCCCGCGCGGCGCAGCGGCAGCGCCACGCGGCGGCCTCCTCCACGGCGCCGGGCGGCGCGGCACGCTGCCCGGCGCGGCTAGGCGCGCGCCTTTGGCGTGGCGGGCGCGCCATCGGGCGCGGGCAGTACCACAGCGACACGAGCCCTCGGGCATGGCCAGGCGCGGCAGCGCATGGCTGGAGAGGCGGCGGCGATGAGCTGCCTCTCTCTTCCTCCTTCGCTCGGATCGGTGTATGGCAGCTGCAACTCGCGGATCTGGGTCTCCCTACCGCTCCCCCTCGTCCTTCACCTCCGGATCCGGTGTGGAGGAGCCTACTGGCGGCGGATCCGATGGCCTCGCCCTCATCTCTCTTCCTCTCTGTTTCTCTCTCCATCTCCCTCACTCTTCCTCGTTGCAGTGAAGCCGACGAGCGTGGAGATGAAGGAGCTCGGCGTGGAGGCTAGCGGCAGGCAGATCCGGAGCAGGGGGCAGCGGGCCAGCAGATCCGACGAGGAGGCGACAAGGAGGCCGGCGTGGGGGCGACGGCGACGTCCTGGCTGGGGGTTCTGGAATGGGCTCGCCGGCGGGCTCTGGAATGGGCTCGCCGGTGGGTTCTGGATTTTTTTTTTTTTTTAAATTATTAACCGAGGCGGTTTTTTGTAAAGTAACCGCCTCGGTTAATATATTAACCGAGGCGGTTGGCCAACCGCCTCGGTTAAGGCCACAATTAACCGTGACCTTATGTTCGAGGCGGTTGGGAAAACCGCCTCGGTTAAGTTTTCTGTAGTAGTGGATGAGGCCCTGTTAGGTTGCTACTACCATTAATAATGATACTCCCATGCTGAATTAATGCATGGCTGATGCCCTCTTGTTTTCCATCTAGGAGCCTCCACATGCAATGAGTTATGATCCCATGGGAAAAAGGAACAGACGCTGAGCCCTGAGCATTAACGGGAGCATCGTGATTATTGAATGAAAATGGAGACGCTTGAAGTCCTCCTTGGTCACCGTGCAGTGCCCGACAACGTTTGAGACTTTTGACGGTGGGAATAGTAGCCTTCTCTGCAGCGAGACACTGACATTATTGTGCCTCATATTGCAATGAGACCTACATGTCAGCGGCAATGAAGTTTTTACATTGTCAGCCGTTGTTTGTGTGAAACTGAAGAGAGGAGAGGAGAGGAAAGGAGAGGAGAGGAGAGGAGATGACCGCTTGGCCTTCTCTACACTGAGTGTTGGCCTTTGCCTTATAAATAGCTGCGCCGTGCTTCTGTTGTCACAGTAGATGCAGTACAAACATTGGCTAATCAGGGTACTTTGTGTGCAGAAGTCCATCAGCCAGAGCACCTGCGTTCTCCCATGGCCACCACCACTCCTTGCATCCTCCAAGTTACGCCTTCCTATGCCGCCACACAGGAAAGTGAGTTCAACTTCCGTGGCCTGTATCTCTACCAACCAGGCGGAAATCATAGCAAGACAAAAGTTTGGCGCATTGGCCGTTAACAACTGGGTTATTCGTGATGGACTCTCAGGTTCCGCTAAAGTCATTGCGCGTGCCCAGGGCCTGCATGTCAATGCCAGTGACTGGCATAGCTCCTTCAGCCTAGTGTTCGAAGATGAAGGGTATGTATGCTCAATCTGGTCAACCATAGTTTGCAAGGTGCGTGTGTGGTGGTTTGAAATGGAATGGTGTTTCTTTCGGATTACACTTTGATGATTCATTTATTTTGTAGTATATTATTTGTGACTAGTATGTTTGATTTCAAATATAACAATATAATCTCACATCTATATTGATGGTTAAAAAATTGTAAACTGAATATATATGTATAACATATGATGAGTGCAGGTTTAAGGGATCCACACTTCAGGTGATGGGAGTACCAGTTGAGGGAGGCGAATGGGCTATCGTTGGGGGAACCGGACGCTTTGCTATGGCAACTGGTGTGATCAAGAAACGGGTGCATGAAAGAACTGGGGAGGGGAACATTATAGAGCTTACGATCCACGGATTCTGTCCACTGCTCAAGGGATCAATGGTACGACTTGGAATGAATATATCTTTGAGCTTTGCTGAAAAAACTATTAACCACAAGGGATGAATGGATACATTTAGTTTAGTTTAAAATTTGATTCATGCAGAGCATTATTGTTGCCACAAAGATTGGCCCATGGGGTGGAAACGGAGGGTCGGCTCGAGACATCACAGAGCCACCACAGCGCTTGGAGAGCATCACAATTAGCAGTGGTTCAGTTGTTGATTCCATTGCATTTTCTTATGTTGATCAAGCTGGTCAGAGGCACACTGCAGGTCCATGGGGTGGTCCTGGTGGAAATCCGAACACGGTAAGCTAGTACATGTAGATCTGCAGATCTCCCAGGGAGTAAACATGATCAAGATCTAATCAGCTGACTATATATTCTCGTACACAGATCGAGCTCTCGGACTCTGAGTTCGTGAAAGAAGTTTCTGGAACTTTTGCCATGCATGCAGGAGTAATCAATGTCATAAACTCAATCAAGCTTGTCACCAACGTGAAGACGTACGGTCCTTTCGGCCTGGAGAATGGGACCCCATTCAGTGTCCCTGTGCAGGGCAACAATGGTGTCGCCGGCTTCTTCGGGCGCAGTGGGAAGTTCCTGGATGCTATTGGTGTCTATGTGCATCCTTTCTGAACAGCAGCCAGCAACTCGCCGTCTGATTTCTTTCGGGCCTCGTGTTTAATTAGTTTTCATGCAATAATAATTGAGCCAGAGGGTTGTCAGTTTGCATTGTCACCATTCATGCTGATGGTCTAGCTCTGACGTTGTATGCTTCTGAAGCGACTAGTATGAGTGTTTACATCGTGTACTGGGTTGCGTTTCTGTGGCTTCTCGCATCCAAAATAATGCGGCTTGACACATGCTAATCCCACTATATTTAGTTTTATCTGGTACACCCATATCTGTAAACAGCAGCTGCAAATCCTATACTTCTATATTCCTAAGACCCACTAAGAGGTCTCCTCCAATCAAAAAATAGGATTTTCAGAAAGTGATGTATGATGATGTCATCAAAGGAGTTACCCCAACTTAGTCTTAATTATCTCTCACTAGCTATTTTTTTTGAAATAGAAAAAATTCATAGCACCTAAACCAAGTATCATAATTAAAATTCAATTGCACCATGATGTTCCACACAATAAACTCTTCAAAACAAGACCCCACATGGATATATTTCGATAACTTTTTACGATTCACTAATGCCGAGTAATAATTGAGCTGCGGATGAGACTTCATTACGTACTATCATTATCTGTCTTTATCGATTGAGACTCATGGTCATGGATGATGTATTGTGTTGTTTCATTTAGTTTGATTCTATTTTTCCACCTCTTTCCATGCGTTGTCAAGTAGTCATGTGCAATTTTATAAAATTTAGATCTTACATTTTAATACTTATATGATCTTTTGTACAATAGCAATTAGCGAAGAAAATGCATATTAGCGAAGAAAATGCATATTGTAATTTATGAGTTGTCCAATAGCAAGCTAGCTGTTTATCTTTTCAAATTATACCTAAAGTCAGTTCTAAATATTTCATGCGCCACAATGTAGTATAAGAGCTATTACTTAAATAAATCCCAAGAACGCTGGGAATTTCCTAGTTATTCCACAATTTGTTCCGACCCTTTGTGGGAGGCAAGTATTATAAGAGGTTATAAAAAGCATATATGCTGATATGGAAGAGAAAAAGAAGGAGAGAGAAGAGAGATAGGAGGTGAAGTGTAAGTGAGCTAACTATAGCTGAGAAGTGAATTACAAGTATTTATTAAACCAAGTGAAGACTATATTATTAGTTTTACTCTTACTTGTGTCAAGTTACATTATCAGAGGCGATGAACAGCTATCGTTGTAACCATCGAAGCTAGGAACTCGTTGCAAAGAAGAGAGTTCATTGAAAAAGAGAGTAACTATAAGGGAACCAGTAAAGTATTATATTCATTTTAGCAAATATTATAATGCATGTTGAAGACCTAAAACGATTCCACTTTAAAACTATAAACTAGAAAGTTTTAGATCTTTTCGAGTACTACAAAATTGGATGAGATTATTTCTCCATCTCAGATCATTTGAAAAAAATAGAAAAAGAATTTCAAAATAATTAATTTTAAATAAAATTGATTGGCCTTACATAATTTGAAATTGAAATAGATGGACAACCACAAAGTTTAATATCAACATTGTTTAGATCATTTCTCCACCCAAAGTACTATGAAAAAAATAAAAATGAATTTTAAAAATATGAAAAGTTAAAATTGAATTTTTTAGCACTCAATAATTTTAAATGAAAAATTCTGACTACAAAGTTATTCTGATGTGTCTCTTTTATTGAGATCTATTCTCCATCCGAGGTCATTCCAAAAATTCAAAACAATTGAATTTTTAAAATAAAACCTTTAATGGTATTTTGGTGCACCAAATAAATTCGGATGGAAAAGTTGTCAATTATAAAGTTGTGTATATCTTTTTCAACTATTATAAAAATTATCTTCATCAAACCTTACTTGAAAAGTTATGATTTTACTGTTTTCCAACTATTCTTTTAGAGTGGTCCAATTTGCCAACTGCAACTAAAATCTATTTCTAGAGATGGCTGCAATTCCAACCACTTCTAGAAAAAATGCCTCTGTTTGTAGGCCGGCAAGCCAACCTATAGACATGCAAGTTCTAGAGGTGGTTTGGCTTTTGTGTCACCTCAAAAAATATAGCCATCTCTAAGAATCGATTGCTAGAACTTCACTTCTAAAAAAGCAATTTTGCCTAAACTTCTCTTGTCCATTATTGATGTTTAATTGAATTTCCGCTGCTCCTATATCATTGTGTGTATTTGCGGTGGTAAGGAAGGGCCTTGCTCTGACCTCCATGTAAAAATGTTTTTTTTTTGGGGTACCATTGAACTTGAACCTTAATTGCCGACGGTAAACAGCCCAAACATATTTTATACATCAGGTGTTCCAGGCTTCTATTTATTTATATATATCGCATCCACTGTAGGCTACTCCAACCCTGATGACACCAAAAGGTATATATAACTTCGCTTTTGGCAGCACTAGCACACAAATGGATTAGTTGCTAATTGCTATTCCACCTTCTCAAGTTAGTTCATTATAAGCAAGTTCCTCTTCCTCAATCCCAACTCCCAAGCTCTGTAACAACCTATGCTCTCGCCTTTGATATTGTAGCCATGAAAATCACGGTGCAATCATCCAAGTCCGTCAAGCCCGTCTATGGCAGCTGCGGCAGACGCAGCAGTGCCGCTTCCTTCGCCACCGCCGACTTCATCCCGCTCACCGTGTTCGACAAGGTAACCATCGACGTCTACGTCTCCCGCATATACTTCTTCCGGCCCCCGGCGCCGCCCAGCTCCGCCATGGAGGCAGGGCTGGCCAAGGCTCTCGCCGAGCACCGTGAGTGGGCCGGCCGGCTCGGCATCGACGCCATGAGCGGCAACCGTGGCATTCTCCTCAACGACGCCGGCGCGCGGTTCGTCGAGGCGGCGGCCGACGTCGCGCTGGACAGCGTCATGCCGTGGGAGCCGACGCCAGAGACCACGGGCCTGCTGCACCCGAGCGCCGACGACGACGCCCCTGACGAGCTGATGCTCCTCCAGTTCACGCGGTTCGCGTGCGGCTCGTTCGCCGTCGGCACCACCGCGCACCACCAGGTCGGCGACGGCCCTGCCGTGCGCAGCTTCGTCGTCGCTTGGGGCCAGGCCACGCGTGGCGCCGCCGTCGACCCTGCCCCGGTGCACGACCGCGTGTCCTTCTTCCTCCCCCGCGACCCGCCTCGGGTCGAGTTCGAGCACCGCGGCGCCGAGTTCAAGCGTCCCGGCGAGACGACGAGCAACGCCATCCCCGGCGCCGGTGGGCAGGCGGTGGTAGTGCACAGGGTGCGCTTCACCCGCGAGATGATCTCGGAGCTCAGATCACGGGCACCGTCGTCGGCCGGCGGCGGCGCATCCCGTCCCTACACCACGCTGCAGTGCGTGGTGGCGCACCTGTGGCAGTGCATCACCAAGGCGCGCCGGATCGCCGCCGCCGACGGCAGCACGGCCACCGAGCTGCAAATCGCCGTGAACGGGCGCGCGCGCATGCGCCGTCCAGAGTTGCCGGCCGGGTACACCGGCAACGCCGTGCTCTGGGCGCGGCCGACGGCCTCGGCAGGGGATCTGGTGGCCATGCCGCTGCGTCACGTCGCCGAGCTCATACGCTGGGAGGTTTCCCGGATTGACGACGCCTACTTCAGGTCGTTCATCGACTTCGCAAGCTCCGGCGCGGTGGAGGACGAGCAGCTCGTGCCGACGTCTGATGCTTCGGAGACGGCGAAAAGCCCACATGTCGCGGTTTACAGCGTGCTGGGGTCGCCGTTCCACGAGGTCGACTTCGGGGGCGGCCAGCTCTTCTTCTTCATGCCTAGTTACGTCCCGGTGGAGGGCCTGGTGGCCGTCGTGCCGCCGTTCTGCAACGACGGCAGCGTCGACGCCTACGTGTCTCTCTTCAGCCACAACGTGGACGACTTCAAGACCAGCTGCTATTCACTGGCAGCAGCAGGAGAGGCACGCCTTTAGCAATTAGCCGTGCCAATCAAAGGATATTTCTGAGATCGTTGTCCCATGTATATTTCAGATGTTTTTACTGGATACTAGTACTAGTTTTTATCCATTGGATTGGATTGCATGACCACTTGATCTTGCATGTTCACACAATTCACAGACCCACACCTAAACAAATAGCTTTGAATCTACCCCTACTGACTACTGTCTTTTGCTGATGAAAATCTATATATGACATGCTATTGGTGTGGGAATGGGATGGAACCCAGCTCCACCCACCCGACGCATTTTGGAAGTAATCCGTCATGATGATTAGGCCCATTTCTTGTTATTTATAGTTGAGTTCCTTTTTTTTAGTCTATTTGGTAGAGCTCACAAAGTAGCTTTCGTGCTGAATCATAATAAGGCCCCTACTAAATACATGCTGTGGCAGGTGACTGAAGGTTTGTTTAACCATCAGTCACCAAATATGGATGGTCTTAGCCGCGTCAGCGCGTCCTCGTTCCTGTCGCCGGCCTCGGCGCTTGGGCTCCAGAGCACCCTGCTTTCTCGCACGGGCACCACCTGGGCGGCGGCGGTGCCCGCAGTAGAGCCGCATGGAGCCCCGCCCTGCCTACTTGGCGACCTTGGCAGTCGGCATCTTGCGCGGCGGCAGCTGCAGCGTCCTGGCTGGCGACGTTGCCTGCGGCACAGCCGCATGGAGCCCAGACCAGCTGGCTGTGACCGGTTGCTAAGCCCAGTGGCGGATCCAGAAACGGACTATGCCCCGGGCTAACTAATATAAAGCTAGAAGCTTACTAGCCGTGGTCAATTATATATAACATATAATTTCAAAGAAGACAAATAACGACATTGATTCAATTCAAAGAGCTCAAACAATACATAGAAACTAAGGCTAGATAAGTACCAAATAAAGAGCCTTACATGGAAAAAAAAAACCTCAAAATCCGTGATAGAGAGGGAGAAACGAGCAGGGATCTTACCACTGCAGCAGAGTCCAGATTCAGGGGCTGGCCTCCTGGCCGGGTCACCAGACGTGGGCAATGCCACAGCGGACGGGGATAGGCCATGGTTTGCCAGCCGCGCGGCCAGCGGGCGGTGGGGACAGGGCTGCAGGGGCTGGTAGCCCGGGACGACGGAACCGGCAGGAGCGGGACGCGGAGGCCAGAGGCGCGGAGCAATTGCAGACGACGGAACTAGTCTTTTTAATGCATTTTTTATGAAACTTGTTCCCACACTTCATGGGCTTCGCCCCGGGCTGTAGCCCAGGCAGCCCGGGGCCTGGATCCGCCCCTGGCTAAGCCCCTGCACCACTGCTTTAGGAGAGAGGCAGAGGCATCCTCACCGCCCGGAATTCCACATTGCCGCGGCTCGTCACCTCACTTGGTCTCGTGGTGCCCAATCGATGCTTCAGTTCCTCACCTCAGAGAAGAAAGGTGGGCCGGGGATTATGGGAATGTGACGGACAGGACAACACACAGACAGGACAACACACAGACAGAAGAGTGAATCATGCAGAGCCCTTCATCTCACATCCGACGCACCACAAGTTGACTGACGTGAAAACAAACTCTCAGACGACTGTGAACTAGTAAATCTGTATAAATAATTCTATACTCATTTTTATATTAGATAGAGCTCACAAAGTTGCTTTCATGCTGAATATAATAAGGCCCCTGCTAAATACATGTTGCATATAAATAATTTTACTCATTTCTGTAAAGTGATTCTCACCTAAACTAGAAACCGAGAGCAATATATGTTCCCTCCGTCCCTTTCTAAGTGTCGCTTGTGCTTCCTCAAAAACAACTACCGGTAATTTTAGTAAATAATAAATATCATCTTTCATCTATTAGTATCATAATTAGTATCATTGTAAAGATCTTTGGATCTAGTTTTTTAACAAATTTATTTGGAGATATAAATATTACACATATTTTCTACAAATCAAGTCAAACTTACAATACGAACACCTAAAAGCGACACTTAAAAAATGGACGGATGGAGAGTATTTATAAAAAACTAGATTCACAGTATTCACTTCCTGCATATAGATAGCTTGCCTGAATACGGTGAATCTAGTTTTTTAATTATTTTTTTGTTTAGTTGAGAATTATCGTTTTCATATAGAATTTATCCTAATGACAATCATATATAGAGATTAGAGAATCACTTCTACTCCATTATTAGCTCAAGGGGAAAAAAATACTATGGGTATATTTGGTTACCTGGCTAGGGCCCTAGCCAGGCTTGCATAATGTAGCTGGGCCTATTTGATAGACTGATCAGGCCTCTAAGCCAGGCTTACACAAGCCCAAAGGATGGACTTATCTAGGCTTGATCGTTTGAGTTAGACACTCAGGGTGATCAGGCCGGGGAAGCCTGGTTTAGCCAGCAGTAGTCTCACCTCCCATCACTCCTCACCCCCTCCATTCTCGCATGCTGAATCTCCTTCTGCCTTGTCCACGCTTGTGCACCGGTGCACCTCCACCTGCTCCACATTGTTCTCCTCTTCTCCCTCCATCTCACTGGTACCAAGGGCCAGCGACGACCTCCTCCTCCTCATCCCTCCCATCGCCAGTGCCATGGGCACCTCCTCCTCCTTCTCCCTCCCATCGACGGCGCCAGGGGCCACCTCCACCTCCTTCTCCCTCCCATCACCAGTGCCAGGGGCCACCACCGCCTCCTTCTCCCTCCATCACTAGTGCCAGGGGCCACCGCCGCCTCCTTCTCCCTCCCATCGCCGATGCCAGGGGCCACCTTCTCCTCCTTCTCCCTCCAATCACAGGCGCTAGGAGCCACCTCCACCTCCTCCTCCCTCCCATCGACGTCGCCAGGGGCAACCTTCACCTCCTCCTCCCTGCCTCCGCCGGCGTGGGCTGACGCTGCACCCATGGAGGAGACGCATTGCAAGGGAGCGTTGCCACGCTGCACCACAGGGGAACGTCAATAGGTCCGTGGCAGCACTGGTGGAGAATTGGCGCGCCATGACGGCCGCTGCCGCGAGCAGCGAGGTGGAGGTGGACACAGAGAAGGCCATCACGCGCACGGCATCAGTCCATGCTCAACGTTGGCAACTTCAATCCTGGAGCATACATAGCATCGGCCATGTATCCCACTCTCAAGGAGCTCTCACGGTTCATTGTCCGTCAGCTGTTCGACAGAATGCCTCAATGAGGTAACCTTACCTGAATGAAGATGAGGTGACTGAATTTGAGCTAACCATACAACCAAACATAATCTGGGTAAGTCAGGCTTAGCTAAGATGAGTAAACCAAAAACAACAACCCCTGCATTGCTAGAGCTAGGTGTTAGCCTGGCTTAGTTTGCTAGCCAAGCTCCAATAAAGCCAGGGATCAAACACACCCTATATATTCCTCTTCACAGTATCTTCTACCTTTTCCTTTATGTGAGCAGGCCTTGATCGGTACTTAAACTTGCATAGTTGGGTTGGCCCTCGAGGACTCGGTCAGTTTGACCAAGCCTAGATCAAACACCCATACCTTTCTGCCTGTACATAGAACTAGCAAAATCGGTACATTAACATTTGAAGAAGTATATCAGATGAGTACTGTATTCTATCACATTACTTGAAACATTCGAAGAAACAAAATCTTTGGCACTAAACAGATGGATGAGTCGCATCCTCTCAGATGTGAAATACATTGGCGATAAAGACGGTGATAACAGTGCCCGCGATAAAGGCCAGCTTATGCAGATGTGTTGCATGGGCAGTGAGTGCCGCAGTTCTCTCCGTTGTGACTGCCATATAAGGTAAATCCCGAGAGCGACCGTGAAGAAGAAGAGTAAGCCTGCTACGGCGGTGGCAGCTGTATGTTGGCTTGGCGCCACGAAGTGTCTCAAGACAATGCTGATGAATCCCCCACCATTGACGACATTACCAGACCATTCGAATATCCCTTCGAGCTTCTGATCGTTAGCTTTGTCACCGCTGCCGCCACCGCCGCTGCTTCCTGCAGATGCAGGCCAGTGCTTGTATCGAGCAGCGAGGGCGGCGACGATCAGGAGTGGTGTAGGTATGATGGCAGAAGCGTACAACTTCTTGTTGGTGGACGTGAGGAGCAGAAAGTATGAGCCTAGCACTAGAAGGAAGAACGAGACATCACTAGTACATAAATGATTTCTCTTGACGCTATGAATTTATTTTTACATGTGGTTTTGATTAATGGGCGCTAGTGAAAATCAAATGATGAGCCCAAATCAAGAATCGTAAGAAATAGCCACTACAAATGCACTAAAATTTTAAAATTTGAATTTTTCAATTGACTTCAAATGGAGAAATACTCTACATGAAAGTTGTGTATCCTAAAAAGTTATAAAACTTTATAGTTAAAACTTTTTCATTTGAAAGCATCTAGTTGAGAATAATTACCTCTAAAATTTGAATATTTGAAATTCAAAAATTTTCAAAAGGCCTCGGATGGAGAAATACTCTAAATAAAAGTTGTAGATCTCGAAAACTTATGAAACTTTGTAGTTCACCACTTTTTCATTTGAATTTATTTAGAGATTCAAACAATCAATTTACACTCAGTTTAATATAATATATGGGGAATCAAAACGTAATCTAGACACAAAAGACAGTATGGTGCAGTGGTAGAGATGGATATGCGTGATACGGAAGTCGCAGGTTGAAATCCTACCAGCCACGTAGCGCCTGAATTTTGCTCGACTTCTGGTGGCTGGCTGGTGGGAGCCTCCGCCAAATAAAAAATATTTTTGGAATTTTTAATATGTTTTTAGATTTTTTAATATATTTTTAGGTTTTTTTATATTCTCTCCATATGAGGACTCTGTCGGCGGAGAAGATTTTCGGTGAAACGGTGGTTTCTGTGAAAAGGAAGGATTCTGGATCCAAAAATACCAGTGGATTTTTTGATCCAAGATGTTTTTGATTTGGATTCTGATTCCGCTTCGAACTTGCCATGAGATAAGACTGCACCGATGGCGACGACGACGGCTGCGGGAGGAACTTCGGGCAATGGCGAGAATTCAGAGGAAAGCACGAGCCGAGCTTGTAGTGGTGCATGGCCTCTGGGGAAGGGAGCTTGGAGCGGCATGTGTCGTGCGGGATAGGAACTCGGAGTCGGAGCAGCATGCGGGGTGCGGCGTATGGGGAAGCGGCCTGCGAGCGTTGCTCATGGGCTGAAGGGGTCTCGAAACCAAATTTGGTGCAGTGCTGAAACCGACTCCGAATAGACTAAGGCCTAACACGAGTCCAAGCAATATAAGGCCGAAACCAGTGGATGATTGGGCTAGACCAAATCTAAAGGTGCCGGAAATTTTATATTTTTATTATTAGGGATGGATTATATATATATATATATATATATATATATATATATATATATATATATATATATTCTCCACTGGTGGCGACCTGGAAGAGATTCGATGACGATGTAGAACACGCGCAGTACGCGGCGAGCATGCTGGCGACGAACACGAAGGCCCTCACAGAGTATTTGACGCGGCGTTTCTGCTGCTCACTCTGATCGGCGTTTGCCGTCAAAGATGGAGGCGGGTGGCCCGCCTCGACATCATCTCTGTCGCCCAGAACCTGCAATGAAAGTTAAAAGAGGACGTCGGTATCGATCGAATATTGAGTAAAATATATATGATTGTTGCCGCATAACTTTGGAACAACGATTAGACACGTTTTTTAGTATGCAAGTGCACTCAAGATAATTGCAAGTGCACCTATATATTTGGCTGGGAGCTGGCTACTCCTAAAATCACTGTCTCTTTAGCTTTTTCTGGTAAATTAAGCTGTATTCTTAATTTTTACCTCTTTTACAGGCCTGTAACGTTCCCGTCGACAGCGAGGCGTCTGTGGTGGCTTTATCAATCTCGAGGATTTGCCGGCTCAAGTCTTTAAAAGTGCTCATTGGGGTATGGTTTGAGTGCATGTATTTGTAGGGGTAAGTGTGCATACGTTGTGAGTGTCTGCGTTGTACTGTGTAATCAAAAAATTGCTAGTGTAAAAGCCCGGCTAAAGGGGAGAATACATTCATTTTATACGAAAAAGTGGAGTTAAATTTTACTGTTTTATAGACTAGCAAAAACATTTTCGTTGCAATGTACGTTATTAGACACAATCGGATCCAAATGTCAATTTCAACTAGTTCCATAGTCTTGCGAAATAGTTTGTGCTCCCTGTCCAGTTTTATATATCATCATGAAATCTCTGTTCGTGATTATATTGCCATATATATCACCAAGTTTGTTAATATATTAATATATCACATTATTTAGTGCATGACTTGTGAACCAGGGTTAACAAGAAGGATGTGGCAGCCAAAATCATGTGCTCTCCCCGTTCCAAATATAAGTCGCTTTGACCTTTTTAATACATATACTTTACTATATATCCAGATATATAGATACATAGGAAAGTGTATGTATTAAAGCGACTTATATTATAATTTGGAACGAAGGGAATAAAATGAACAGAGAGAAAAAGAATTATCTGGTGGCACCTTAAAGGGGTCTAAGACACTAGTACACAAACCATTTCTCTTGATACTAGCGTTTCATTTCTATTGGCGGTTTCTCTTCAGAACAGCCAGTAGAAATCGTCCCTATTTCTACAGGCGGTTCTCTTAAGAAACCGCCAGAAAAAATACAATTTCTAATAGCGGTTTTCTAATGGAACCGCCAATAGAAATCGACTATTTTTACTGGCAGATTTCGTAAGGAACCATCAGTAGAAATCGATTTCTACTGGCGGTTTCTTAAGAAATCCGCCAAGAGAAATAATTTGAAATTAATTTTTTTAAGCTCTTGAAACTTCCTCGGATGGAGAAACTCCCAAAATAAAAGTTATAGATCTCGAAAAGTTATGAAACTTTGTAGTTGATAACTTTTTTATTTGAAATCATCTTTTTATGGAGAACTACAAACGAAATTTTTAAATTTGAAATTTAAATTTTGCAAATGACCTTGGATGGAGAAACACTCTAAATGAAATTTGTAGATCTCGAAAAGTTATGAAACTTTGTAGTTGAACATTTTTCATTTGAATTTATTTGGACCCTTAAATATTCAATTTTTCGTCGGGTTTGTATAATATGTGGGGAACAAAAATGAGATCTAGATACAAATAAGTGTGTGGTGCAGTGGTAAGGAAGAGATCGCGCGAGGCCGAGGTCACGGGTTCGAATCCCACCGGCCGCGTAGCGCACGATTTTACGTGAAAAAAGGCGCGACCTACGACTTCGACAGAGACGGGCGGGCGATTGCCTCTCCCGGTTTTAAAATATTTTTTGCTGTTTTAAAAATATTATTTTGCTAATTTTTCGTGTTTTCTGGGCAGCGATTTCTATAGGCGGTTCCTTAAGAGAACCGCCTATAGAAATCGATTTCTACTGGGCGGTTTTCAAACAAACCGCCCGAGAAATGGCCGATTTCTACCGGCCTCCAAGATCGGGCGGTTCAAAAACGCCAAGACAAATGCGTTTTTGGAACCGCCAAGATCGGCCTTTTCTCAGATCGGGTGAGACTAACGGTGTATGGCATACTCCGTATATGGGATTGGGGTAATACACACTCGTATAAGAAATTTCTTCTCATTTACTACTATAGTATAATTGGATCTAGGAAATATGCTAAAGCATAGCAATTTAAGTGGAGAATAATTAAAAACAGGCAGAATTAAATTAGGCCATCGAGTAGTGACGATGCGTTTGGTGAGTAGAGAATTTGCAATTTAATCTTACTATTAGTAATTAGAGGCCTCAACTGAGAATAATTAAATATTATTTTGCTATTTTTTCGTGTTTTCTGGGCAGCGATTTCTACAGGCGGTTCCTTAAGAGAACCGCCTGTAAAAATCGATTTCTACTGGGCGGTTTTCAACAAACCGCCAGTAGAAATGACCGATTTCTACGGGCCTCCAGTACTGACGGTTCCGAAAAACGCCAGTACAAATGCGTTTGGAATCGCCTGTACTGGCCCTTTCTGTACTAGTGAGACTAACGGTGTATGGCATACTCCGTATATGGGATTGGGGTAATACACACTCGTATAAGGAATTTCTTCTCATTTACTACTATAGTATAATTGGATCTAGGAAATATGCTAAAGCATAGCAATTTAAGTGGAGAATAATTAAAAATAGGAAGAATTAAATTAGGCCATCGAGTAGTGACGATGCGTTTGGTGAGTAGATCTTACTATTAGTAATTAGAGGCCTCAACTGAGAATAATTAAATATTATTTTACTATTTTTTTCGCGTTTTCTGGGCAGCGATTTCTACATGCGGTTTCTTAAGAGAACCGCCTATAGAAATCGATTTCTACTGGCGGTTTTCAACAAACCGTCAGTAGAAATAGCCGATTTCTACTGGCCTCCAGTACTGGCGGTTCCAAAAAACGCCAGTACAAATGCATTTGGAACCGCCAGTACTGGCCTTTTCTGTACTAGTAAGACTAACAGTGTATGGCATACTCCGTATATGGGATTGGGGTAATACACACTCGTATAAGAAATTTCTTCTCATTTACTACTATAGTATAATTGGATCTAGGAAATATGCTAAAGCATAGCAATTTAAGTGGAGAATAATTAAAAAACAAAAGTGAATTAAATTAGGCCATCGCGTAGTGACGATGCATTTGGTGAGTACAGAATTTGCAATTTAATCTTACTATTAGTAATTAGAGGCCTCAACCGAGAATAATTAAATATTATTTTGCTAATTTTTCGCGTTTTTACGGGCAGCGATTTCTATAGGCGGTTCCTTAAGAGAACCGCCTATAGAAATCGATTTCTACCGGGCGGTTTTCAACAAACCGCCAAGAAAATGGCCGATTTCTACTGGGCCCTCCCGGCGACCCGCGATTTCCTCGAAGGGAAATCCACAGAGTACATCGAATACAGTTGATACCATAGTTCATACATCGCGAAAGATACAAATTACAGAGTATTACAACACTTGTAACACGCCTATGTACATCATATTCTAGCGATAGACACATACACACGGATCAACATCAGAGTAGCCGTAGCGTCATAGCGGGTGAAGGCTCCTCCTTCACGGAGAGTCATCAGAGTTGGGGTAGAGTATCAGCGGGCGTAGACTTGATCTCCTTAACCAAACTTGAGTGTAGGAACGAGACCACCTAATCCTTCTAGCTCCATCGTCGTCGTAGTCGTCCTCGGGTACGAAACCTGCTCAACTCTATTAGTACGATTTGTACTGGCCACTGGCTCCCACCCTATGCTTTGCTTGCTATGTGGTAAGTGGAATGCAAGGGTAGAGGAAAAAGCCTATATTTGGCTGCAGTTTTCCTATGCAAATTCATAATATAAATATAATATAGTTCATCCAGTTTTAACCCATCTCAACCACACGTCCATCATCCCATTCATAACCACATCCATGTCCACACATCTCACCACACTCTCACTCCCTTGTCGACAAGGAAGACTCCCGCTCCTCCTTGCCTCAACGGCCTAAGCCGGAATCCAACATCACCCAGGGGGAGAGAAGAAAAGGACACCTCTCACTATAACGAACATATGGTAACTCATGGGAATGTCCATACCGGGGACACGGCTATACGTATAGATTTAGTAACTCTGCAGAGCTTGTACACCTGGAACCATAAGATCACCATCATCGACGATGCCTCGTCTAGGCTGATACCAAGCCGCCGCCTAACTGGCCCGATGCCACCCTACCACTCAGCTCTGGGGCACCCCGGAGATCCACCGGCACGCTGAGACTGTGAGACGTGGTACCGGATCCCTGAGGGTTCCACGTTGTCTCAAGAGGGTGTGGGTCTCGCCACCCGTACCTCCCTACACTATCACCTACCAACCTAGTAGTAATGGCAGGGGGCCAGCTAGCCGTCAAGTCGTTTTCGGCCCATCAGGAATGAGTGGTGTGTACGAAAAGGTCCCATGAACCGCATCCTCGCCCAATCAGTCCTTAGAAGGACTGGACAGGATATCTTCACAAGGGGCTCGACGCCCCGTGCCTCGACGGCACCTCCATTCTAGGGATTTGTCCCACGAAGACACTCCTCCCTGGAATCTACTCATATCACATGTACCCGCCACAGGTACTCTCTCATATAGGGAGTGCCCAGATCACACTCACCCTGGCAAGACTCGTCCCCTAACTCATCATAGATCCTGTCCAGTCGACACAACCCTCACCACACACCCAAGACACACGCCAAGATCTCTCCCATGTTATCCCCAGTTATCCAGTTTATGGCACCACGTGCCTTAGCCACACACAAGCATGCATAAGTAGAGTGTAAGTGTGTAGCAAGTATCATGAAGTAGGCGAGCGTCTATTCTAGCAGCGGGTGTGCAGGGGAAAGGTTGTGTCAAGGTATTGGCTTATCAAGCAATCTACCATGCATCCTATCACAGGCATTTGTATAAAGTAAAGCACAAGCAGCTACACATTGCATGCCTAATAGGATTCTACGAGGTTGGGTGGAACGTGGCACATGTTTATAGCAATCCATGGTCATCCACATCTGGTTGCTCTTCGCGTCTCCTCCCAGCGGATCTCCGGTCTATCCATCGTCACCGCGGTGCAACTACCTCGATATAGGGACAAACATGGCAAAAGAGCAATCAATTCCCTAACCAAAATCCAGTACTTCCCAAAAAGGCAATAAGATACCAAAAAGAACTAGATAACTCCGAATAAACACTGAAAGACTTAGCCCTCGCGAAGAGTATCCGATCCTCGGGCTCGAATAAATAGAGGTGGTTGTCTGCTAAGCACAAGCCCGGATCACGACCATGGTATAGCCAGTACTTCCTGGGTCGATCGTGTCGACCTATACGGCTTCAAAACAAGAGGCCTTGATCCTAACTTAACTTAACCAAACACCACGGTTGCGACCTTCCGATCCGGACACCACGGAAATTGGTGGGGACTGGAGGATCACAAGTAGGAGAGAAATGGGAAATAGGAACAACAGGGTTTGGCCCTTGCGGCCTTTAACCCGCAAGTCACAACTATATAGGATTCGAGTAAAAACGATAATCATGAAATAGAGGAGTTGTGGCTGGGTTCCAAGGCTCTTGGGCTTACCCGTCATGGTAGCGACGGTAGCAAAAGAGATTGGAATACGAACAGCAGAGGAGCGGCTACAAATCCTCTCGATCCACACGACACAACAACGTTGGGAGCCGAGAAGAGAGTAGCACACAGGGGATGGAGAAAGAGAGTTAGCTAGGCATGTCCATGCCACGGTCTTGGTCACATCCTCGACGAGGATGGTTTTCGAACGGTCGATCGGGTCGACTCACACGGTCCGAGAACGAGACATAGACCATAGCTTCGCTAACTAGAAGAGATATTCTGGTCTTTGATCCAATCATCATGGCTAAGACGGGATCAAATAGAACGAGCTAGTGGGGGAAAATAACAGGTAGAAAAGAGAGGGAGCAGTGGTCTACCCCTTCCAATACACATGCCACGGCAAAGGCATCGGAGAGGAGCGATGCATGAGAGACCACAGGTGCCTAAACCTCTGTAGGGTACCTCGACCATGGTGCACTATATGCACTAAGGCATTCTCCAGGGTCTCAGCGGTGTGGTTGACACCATGGAAGCCCAAGGACTGCTATGATCTCACTAGGTACAAACATACTAGGGTTTAGGCACAAAAGAACCACAGAGGGAAAACGAGGTCCACCTCCTTTGATTCACTCGCCATTGCAATCGACGGAAATCAAAGGATTAGAACAAGAGGCAAATAAAGAACACTAACAAACACGGATAAGCGAGGAAAGGAGACTCTGGTTTCACGGCACTTCGGTCCACGTGACATGGCGATAGTCACTGATCGAAGGTGGTGGAACAAGAGATTCGATCCGCGCCCTACTGGTTTAGTGAGAATCGAAGGTGAGCAAAGAGTATAATGGCCCTATGCTTCCCCAACCTACCCGTCATGGTAATGGACGGTGGTCGAAGGAAAAGAGACTAGGTCTCGCACGGTTCCGCAGTCCACACCAACTCGTAGGGCACCACGACCTCCGTGCTACTAGGGCGGCACAATGCTATTCCTAGGGTCCCTAGCGATGCGGTTGTCACCGCTAGGTCCGAAGGAATGCTATGGTCTACATGGCACAAGCATACGAGGTGGTGGGGGAAAATAGCACAAGAAAAGAAAGGAAAGAAAAGGAGGTGGAGCTCGATGGTCATGGCGAGGCAACTCGCGGCCATGAGCTTCACCTAAACGAGTCGACGACCATTGTTCCCCGATAGTCGCCACCTAGTTCTTCTCCCACCGGACTAGATCACAAAAGGCTCGCCGTGTACGGGTAATATCCGTATCGCTAAGTCCTTGATGACCATGTCCTAGGGTCGACTAGGGTTGCTGCAATCGTAGTACTACAGTATCGACTAAAACACTAGAGAGCAAGGGAATGAGTTACACTCGGCATCACGATCACATCAGGACAAAACAAGACGTCCGAGCGAGGTACGATCCCTTGACCGGCTCGAAGGCACGGTCCGCAGACAATGTCGCAAAAACACACAAGAACCAATCCAACATAAGATGACGACCACACAGAGTAGCACATATCCATAGCACAAGATAGACCGGCGCGAAGGCACGGCACAGGCATAGATAGACATGGTATAGATAAAGTGCAACATTGAGATCAAGAATGGAAAAGTAGGAGCTTTGCCGACGTCGAGGACGGCGTCGGTGGAGTTCGATGGTTAGACCTTGGCGAGGAAGAGGGCGAAGCCGGCTGAGGTTCCGCGGGGCACCGCTGGAGGTGGAAGGAGGGCTGTGGCCAACCGGGCTTGACCCTGGCCGGCTGTAGCCTGCTGTAGCCACCCTTGGCCAGCTGCTGGTCGCCTGTGGCCACCTCTGGCCAGCTGCAGCTTGCTGCTGGCCATCAGCGGCTGCCTGTGGCTGGCCGGGGCTGGCTGCAGCCTGGCCAGCGGAGGCTGCGGCTGGCCGGAGAAGGCCGGGCATGGCCAGGGTCGGCCGGGCACATGCTGTTGCCTTCCGGCAGGGTGGAGTCGCTGCCGTTCCCGGCAAGGAAGAGGAGTCCATTGGCGCCGCCCCGCTGCCGGCGGGGAAAGAGGCACAAAGCCCGAGGTGGAACGCGGCCTGCCGAGCGGCGTGGAGCCGGCGGCTGGTGAGGAAGTGGTAGGCGAGCTCGGTGCTGTGTCGGCCTGCTGTGCGAGGTGGAGTCCGAGCTCCGGGTCGTCGGGGCAAGGATCACGGCACCGCGGGGTCTCGGCAGGGACGGTTGCGATGGGGGAGCAAGGCGTGGCGGTGGTGTGGCGCGCCGTCGCGGCCTCGCCTTTGCGCGTGGCGCGGCCAGCCACGCTGCAGCCGCGCCAGCGGGCCGGCGGTGGCGCGGCATCGGCCGACGGTTGGGAGGCGCCGGGGCGAAGGCGGTGCTCGACGGCTCGGGCGGCGGTCGGCGTCCGCCGGGCCGGTTGCGCTTGGCGAACACGGCGCAGCGCGATCGGAGACGCCGCCGCGGCGCGGCCGGCACGGCCTGCCTTCGCGACCACTCACTTGGTGCGGCCTGAGCGGTGGCATGGCGTTGGCTTGAAGTGGCGGGTCGGGGCCGCGCGCTACGCGCGCCGAGATCGCATTCCGCCGCCGTTACGGGCGCTGGCCCGGTAGCGGCCGGCGGGCGGTCGACGCCCCGCGCTGGGCGGCAAGCGCCTGCGGGCGCGGCGGCGGCGCGCTGGCAAATCGCCGGCGCAGATGGAGCTGCGCGGCGCAGGGGCGTGGCGCGGCGCGGCCGAGGCAAGGGGAAGACAAGGGCGGCGACCGGGAAAGAGAAAGAAGGGTGCGGCCGCGGAGCGGCTTTTGTAGGCGTCGCGGGCTAGGGTTCCGTGTGCTCGGTGATCCTCGACGTCCGTGGGCGGCTCGCGGGACACGCGGGCGCTCATCCTGCGGCGGCACGGAGGCCGTGGCGCTGGCATCGGGGTTCCATACGGGCGGCGGGGCGGCTCCTGGAGCGCCCCACGCTAGGGTTAGGGGCGGGGGCGCGGCCGAAGCGGGCCGTGGGCTTCGCGTGCTCGCACGGGCCGAACCAGGCCATGGGGTGGCGAGCGGGCGAGCGGGCCGTGGGGTGCGGAAGGGGCAGCAGGCCAGTGCTTGGCCGCTGTGCTCGCTTGGGCCCGGGAGAGAGGAAGAGGGAAGGTGGGAGGCGCCTTGGCCGACTGGAAGAAAGGGAAAGAGGCCGGCTGATGGCTTTGGCCCAAGAGAAGGAAGGGGCTTTCCTATATCTGCTATGTTTTATAGGATGGATTTCAAGAGGGGAAAAATGGAGAGAAAATTTTAAGGGGATTCGTAACCAATTCGAGGAGATGAACTTGAGTGATTCTTTTGGAGATGGAAATTAAGAGGAGATTGAGAGAAGCATGGCTAGGTGACTCGAGGAAATTTGAGTAGTATTCGATAGGCAGTTTGGAGAATTTGCCATTAGGTGGGATGGGGTCTTATCATATTTTGCCGAGGGTTCGAGAGGAACCGAAAAGGAGATCGAGAGGAATTTACAAGCAGGGAAAAAGAGTTTATCTCTTTTTCGATAATTGGATTTAGGGAGGGCTGATAAGGGAGTTTCCAAGAAGTTTGCTATGGACTTGTGCACTCCAAACCTCTCACAAGCACGAACCCAATACCAACATAGGAACTATGGCACACTCCTACAAGTAATTCTACATGAATGCGACGGCTCACTAGCAATTGCTCGCGTGATGGACCTAGGTTCGTCCTACCAACTACATGATTCACACATTGCAAGAAAAATTTTAAAAAGTTTCGTGTTTTTGGTGTTTGGTAAAACCCAGGTTGTTACACCTCCAGTACTGGCGGTTCCGAAAAACGCCAGTACAAATGCGTTTGGAACCGCCAGTACTGGCCTTTTCTGTACTAGTGAGACTAACGGTGTATGGCATACTCCATATGGGATTGGGGTAATACACACTCGTATAAGGAATTTCTTCTCATTTACTACTATAGTATAATTGGATCTAGGAAATATGCTAAAGCATAGCAATTTAAGTGGAGAATAATTAAAAATAGGCAGAATTAAATTATGCCATCAAGTAGTGACGATGCGTTTGGTGAGTAGAGAATTTGCAATTTAATCTTACTATTAGTAACTAGAGGCCTCAACTGAGAATAATTAAATATTTTTTGCTATTTTTTCGGGCGTTTTACAAAGCGGTTCTCTTACCGCCGTAGAAATTTCTACCTCCATGCGGTTTCTTAAAATGCGTTTGGAACCGCCCGATCGGCCCCCTTTCGCTCAGACTAGTGAGACTAACGGTGTATGGCATACTCCGTATATGGGATTGGGGTAATACACACTCGATTTTCTTCTCATTTACTACTATAGTATTTTGGATCAAAATATGCTAAAGCATAGCAATTTAAGTGGAGAATAATTAAAAATAGGCGATTAAATTATGCCATCAAGTAGTGACGGCCTTTGCAATTTAATCTTACTATTAGTAACTAGGGCCTCAACCGAGAATCCAAAATTATTTTACTATTTTTTCGCCACATGCGGTTTCAAATGCATTTTTCTACCGGAACCGCCCGATCTAGCCCTTTACCGGCCTTTTCGTACTAGTAAGACTAACGACTAACAGTGTATGGCATACTCCGTATATGGGATTGGGGTAATACACACTCGTATAAGAAATTTCTTCTCATTTACTACTATAGTATAATTGGATCTAGAAAATATGCTAAAGCATAGCAATTTAAGTGGAGAATAATTAAAAACAGGCAGAATTAAATTAGGCCATCGCGTAGTGACGATGCATTTGGTGAGTACAGAATTTGCAATTTAATTTTACTATTAGTAATTAGAGGCCTTAACTGAGAATAATTAAATATTATTTTGCTATTAGTAATTTAATTTTACTATTAATAATTTTACTATTTGTAATTAGAGGTCCCTTTTATAGGCGGCTAAGGCGGTGGCGTACAGTATGTCAGTTGAGCACAGTAGGTCGGTTCATGGAGATATTTTGGCAGCCACGGCTGAGGTGCTCGACGACAGCACACAGAGGCGGTGCGGCACAGTGAGTCAACGCGTCGTACGCGGTATTCTCATCGCTGCCTGGAGGTGGAAGACGTTGCTGACGTGTGGGACCCGCATGTAAGTGAGGTAGAAAAGAAGAGGGAGGAGGGATGGGCCACGCTGGGCTGGGTGGCCTGCTGCTCTTGCTGGGCTGCACAGTGCCGGCCCATGGCGGAAATGAGGAGGGGAAAAGGCAGGCCAGCAAAGAGAGAAAGGGAGAGATTGAGCCCGAGAGGCATTTCTTAATTACGAAATGCTTTTCTATTTTCCATTCATGAAATGCCTTTCCAATTTCCCAGAAAATAAACTAAGGCACATTTGAATTGGAATTTAGTGGAAATTTGGAAGGTGGAGGTTTGGGAAATATCAAGATGATTCAAGGAGGGTTTTGCAAGGATTGGTCAATGGAAGAAAGCCAAGGAGTTTTGGGAAGCAAGAGGAATATTTTCGGTGCCGCAAATCCAGAAGGCAGACAACATACAAGCAAACATGGCAAGCAAGCAAACAAACATGGCAAGCACACATAATGCATATGGTGAATTTTTAATGCAAGGTTTTCGAAAAAGGATTTTCGGAATACGGTTTTGCAGGAAAAGAAAATAAACTAGTCAAGTTTTAATTTGTTGTAAATTCAAAAAAGTTCAAATTTTTAGTGATTTTTAAAATGATGCAAAAACACGGGTGTTACAGTTCTCCACTGTAACTTCTGCTACTTATACATATCATCAATAGATACCATAACATAATTAACTGGATCCTCATATTAGTCAAAGTAGTATGTAATTCAAAAGTTACATGAAGAAGAAATAAGGAGCATTGGTAGATTACCTTGTTCTTCTCGGCACATGTTGTACTTTCAACTTTTGAAGGTCACATGTGACTGCGTTCTGCATCGATATGCCATTGAAGCCTTGCTGGTGTTTGCTTGTAGTCTGTATTTATTAGTGTGATTCAATTCCACCACTGTTGGATATACTTATTTTGTTTCTATATATATTCTTTTGACCAAATTCGGACCCTTTAGTGTCTTACTCGCGCAAGGGCCCATGAAATCTGTGGGACGGCCCTGCACGTTGCAGTACCATTGTGGCTTCACGTGTGAATCCAAGACCTGCGAGATTATTTTTTAGGGGAAAGAATCCCCAGGTGCGGCACCCATGGTTCGAACCGTGGGCGGCAGCCTGGCCGCTGCCAACTGAGCTAGTGCTCGTCCGCTGATAATGGAGGGAGTAGTAGATTCGGGTTCGACTCCCATTAGATGTGCTTTTTTTCCTATTTATTTTACTAAATGCTGGGCCACGCCAACTGAATTGGATGGACCAGATGGTGGGCCATGCCATAGGCAGTAGTTTAGTACATAAATAAAAGTACTTAAGTCCATATTTAATTAAATGGAACAAGTACTCAATGGTAAGGCATGTTGCTTGTTTGCTATAGGTATTGGGTTCAAATTCAAATTCCACGTATTGTAAATTTTAGATTCTTTATGCAACTATATTTTTATTTTCTTTTGCACTAAATATATGATAGTGGGACTATTGTTTTCAGCTAATTAAAGTATGATGAATTTTAAATCATACACTGTGACCATCTAGATAAAATCGTCACAAGCTAGCAGGCCGAGAATATCCACCGGTGCACATCCATGACGGAAAAAATATTATCGTCATGAATTGCATCTGTTAGTGGCTATCTATAAATCTGTCACCAATAAACCATCACATATTAACAAGTTTCTTGTAGTGTACTGTCTTGGCACCTGGCAGCTCCAGCCTCTGGCTCTAGCCTCTCACTGATGCCTGCTACCCTGCGACCAGTTGGAAGGCGGCCTCGACGGAGTGGAGGAACGACATTAGTGTGGCAGCCCGCGGGATCCACTACTACAGAATAAGCCTTTGGTCAATACACAAATTTAACTTTACTCTCGGTATTTTTTACGTTTGGGACTAAAAATTCTTTAATCCCGGTTGATAATACCAACCGGGACTAAAGGTTGATCTTTAATCCCGGTTGGTGTTACCAACCCGGACTAAAGGTCCTCAACTTTTAGTCCCGGTTGGTAATACCAACCGGGACTAAAGATCGACTTTTTAGTCCCGGTTGGTAACCGGTGTTACCAAGCGGGACTAAAGATCCTTTTAGTCCCGGTTAGTGTTACCAACCGGGACTAAAGGTCCCCCACGGATCAATTCAAAAGGAGAGTGTACAGGACTGTGTCACATGCGGTGTACAGCTGAGTTGTTAAGGACTTTATGTGCGAGACGAGAGGTACTGGGTTCGAATCCCACACACCACAATTTATTTTTTCTCCGGAAGAACCTAAAGGCCCGGGACCTTTAGTCCCGGATTCTTAGTCCCGGTTGGGAAAACCGGGACTAAAGCCCATTCCCAACCAGGACTAAAGGCTGTTTGTGTAGTAGTGATCCTCAACTTCAGAACGGTATCAGGGCGGCACCATTAGACTTCAAAAAGGAGTAAGTTGGCACTTCGATTTTTTTTAGCAGAGGTCGGCACTTGGATGACTAGGAAGGTGCGGTATGGGCTTCTGGCTAGATTTGGCCTAAGTGAGTTCATCAAAGTTTTTCTAGGCTAAGACACTTGTGGCCTATTAGTGATAATATACCGCATTAATATTTCTAAATAGGTGCAATACCACCTATGTAAGGTTGGACATACTCCCTCCATCGTGTGATAGATATAGTCCATAATACTATAAAGGGATTTATTATAATAAAAATACAAATTAATTAAATCGGTATTACGTCAAATCACGTAGCTGGAAGTCTTTAGAAAAGAAGTAAGAGTATATATATGGGTCTTTTGTCTCAAGTTATCTTAGTTGAAATCTCTATAATGCATTGCACTAAAGGATAGTGAGTAGTTCTTTGGGGGGTGGCGGTGTTTTTCTTAAGATTTTTGTGAGATGTTGATTCAGTGTTGATTCTTGAAGATCCAATTGGATAGAGGATTCAAAGTGTTAATATATTATCCATTTTTAAGCTACACTCTACCTACTAACATGGCATAAAAACTCATTACATCAGGATGTTAAGTCTATGAAATAATTAAATATTATGTAGTACTATTGTCAGGACACAATGTTTTAATCATTATATAATACACTTATTTAAATAACAATGGTGACTAATTTATTCATCAAAACAATTTATATAATTATTTACACATAGATTTAAAGTTATGTTAATTTATTTTTAGAACAGATTACTATATGGCATAATATTTTAGTCAACATGTAATAAACTTATTTAAAATGACAATGGTTATTAATTTGTTGTTGTAATAATTTTATTATTTACACATAGATTTAGAACTTGGGGATTTGGGGCAGAATTGGAATGAACTCAGGGAAAGGTTTTGTAATTTCGTTATCCATCTCCAGAACGATTACACGGCTTAAAAGCCTTCTCCTGCCGACACGGCACACAGCCATTCCAAATGGGCCGAGCCCCTAAGCCTAACAGGCCAAGCCCAAGTCAACACATCCTGTGAGGCCCACTCTTTCTCCTAGCCACACTTTCTCTTGTCGGATAAGCTACAATTGCCGACATCAATTTCTCATCATCTATCTATCTATATATCTATACTATAAAAGAGCGAAGGAATTGAAAATAGACTCTCATCTTGATCTCTCCTATCCACCCCAATTTCTATCCGTTAGATCTACATTAAGATCAGATCCAACTCATCTAAATCACCCACCATGATCTGACAAACGGGGCCGGACAGTAAACTTGTAAACATTAACACGTATTTCCCTCTTGTGCATGACTCTTCCTAATATGTCTTGTCACCCGTAATTCCTACCCATGCATGGTACCTGAAAAAAATCCAATGTACCCACCGTGTCCCACGCACGGTACCAGTATCACGCGCACGTGCATCCCAGCCTAGCGTTCTTCCTCCCCCATGCACTGATTTCACTGCTAGGGTTTGGACATGGCGGTGGCTCTGCTTGCCAAGGGATCACCGCCGTTGCCTCTCGAGTAGTCCCCACTCTGGCCAAAGGGATCGCAGTCAAGCCTCTCATGCTTTGTGTTCGTAGATGTGAACTAGGAACTTGATGCAATTCGATCGATCGAGTCATAACCGTTTCCAGGTATTGTCTGCAGGTCCAAGTCGTGCTATGCTTTTGCTGCATGGACTTGAAGAGAGGGAGCCGAACATATGTCCATCATAACTGCAAACTGGAAAGTCATGCCATGCTTTTGCTGCATGGACTTGAAGAGAGGGAGCCGAACATATGTCCATCATAACTGCAAAGTGCAAACTAGAATGGATGGTTCAGGTAATCACGTGCTTTGCGATTAATAAAGATAAAGATCACATCGGTCGGGTAATAAGCTGCCATGATTAGATTACTGCATACATCCTTTAATTGGCTATCGATCAAGTAGCTAGGCATCGTCCTCAGGAGTCAGGACATGCAGCGGCGTTTGGATTTTGGATCTGTACTACTTTATACTCCCTCCTCTCATATGTTTGATCGGATTTTGGATTTTTACTAGCTCTGACTGGATGTGTAGTGCAAATCGAGCCGTCCAAGATAATCCACCACATCAACAACGTCGGGCATGATGAGATCGGCGAGGTGTGTAAAAAGATTTCAGGCTTAGCTGGAATCTTTTTTGTTTTGTTCTTTTTGATCAAATTCCAATCTAATTGTTTGGTTTATGCGATAGAGAAAGATTAGATTTTTATTGGCTATCCCCTCATATATCCTGGTGTTGCGTTTGCAGTCTGATCATATGACTGCAGCGGCTTGGCGTGGTCTCCAAGATCGTCATGTAGTTGCAGATGAGATAAGAATCAAAGTGCTGGCTTGTAGATGCAGTTGCAGTCATCACGGTCCATAATCTCATGGTCAGCAAATACGAGACCTTTATTAAATGTTATGTCAGATTGTCAGTTGAGGTCGATGATTTTTTAAATCAAGTAATGGCAAAAGGAGATTGTTGTTTCGAATGCCTATGAAGCATCAATGACCCTTTTTTTTCTTCGTGGCAGAAGATGATGAGGGTTCTCCTGTTGGTGAAAGGAAATTTTTGTGTAGACCTTTTAGTTTTCAAAATCATTAGATATACCCATTGATTGAAATTGTTTTTCACTATTTTATAAGATTTGAAATACGTCCAAGATAACAGTTGTAAAATGGTTTGATAAAAAATTTGCATAATGGTTCTTGATTCTGATTTACCTGAGACATGCCTTTCTAGCTCCAATGTTTAGTGGAATATAACTTTAGCTAATACATTAATCATGGAAATGCTAAAACGTTCCAACAAAACAATGAATGGACAAACGAATATTCTTTTGAAAGAGAAGCAACAACGAATGGACAAATGAATATTCTTTTGAAAGAGAAGCTAACGTCAATTTGCTAAAAATACACCACGCTTAAAAAAAGAAAAAAAGGAAATCAAAATATAATAATCACACATTCAAATATTTCAAATATATGTATACTTTCAAAAAAACATACAAATAGATATAAAAATACTGTTGACCGTGCTTAAAAACATAGAAAACATAACATTCAAAAGTACAAATTTTTAAATTTATATTCAAACAATGTAAGGATATATTGAATAAAACCAACATATTATTTAATTATTTATTTATATTATGATTACAATAATATATATTCAAACTATATATGGATAAATTCACTGTATCAAAAATTTTCATCGCACATGCGTGTCGCACGTGCATGTAAATTAGACGTCACTCTGATCTCTTCTACACACATTAATTCTTATCCGTTAAATCTACATTAAGATAGGATCCAAGCATCTAATTTACTCGTTCTAATCTGACAAGTGGGTCTGGTTTATAAACTTGTAAATGTTTACACGTGTTTCTCTTTTCTTGCACGTGGCGTTCTTTTATGTTTTTTTCCACAAGAAAAATCCCTACCCACTCACCCACCCACCGATACACCGATCTATTCTATCTGCCCCTTCGCCCCTCCGTCCCTATATTCGTGAGTTCGCTACATCGTGGAGGATCAAGATCTCCCAAAGGCCAAAGCTGCTGGCACGGCTCCTGCCTCCGTCCTCCGCGAGCGGCAGAACAAGGTGGTTCTACGTACAGGTGCTGCTCGCGTCCGTATGATGGTTTGGCTTGCCGAGTGCAGTGCCGGGCGCCGGGCTGCTGGAGCCAGATGGCCGGTGATCAATGGTGCACTGCTCGCGTCCGTGCAGGTGGTTCTACAGGTGCTGCTCGCATCCGTACAGGTGCTGCGGCGGCACTTGGGGAGATGGAGATCGCCAGATCGGCTAAGCATCCTCCATGTTGCGCACGACCTTCAGGTTAACAACAGTGCAATTCTGCCTCCAACCAGATTAGTATTCTGTGCATCTAATTTTTTTTGTCCGAATTAGCCCGTGATGTAATATTGCCGTATTGGGGGCTCCAGTTTATATTGTAAATGTTATAATGTTGAATATTTCTCATTTTACCGCTGTTTGCATGAACCCCATCGCAGATTATGAACGAGGATGACAGAAACTGGCCCGAGCCTAACATCATTGGCAGGCAGGAGCTCGAAATCGTTATGTAGAATGAGCACATCACATTCACCACCTCCAAGATTGGATCCCTTGTCGATGTTCAGATAAGCAAAGACCCGGAAGGCCTACGCATCTTCTACTACTTGGTCCACGTTTCAATCCTCAAACCCTCCTAACCATTATATTGTTTTTTATCCCTTGCCGTGCATTGTAGTTTTAAGTGCCAACGGTATTCAGATCATAACATATATAGTTGAGATGACTGTGATACATACTTGGTTCATTTAATTTATTAATTAAATTGATCACAGCAAGCGGTCTTCTTTTTTTGGAGGGAGGGAGGGACGTTCCGTATGATATAAATTAAATAATAAAATTTTTTAATATTTAAAATTTTTATTTATGAAATGTTTTTTAATTATATGATTAAATTTATTTTTATCAGTTTTGAGTATCTTATTTGGGAAATTAACATATCTACTGTAAACGACCAAAGGAATTGAAAATAGGCTCTCACTTGATCTTTTCTATCAATCTCAATTCTTGTCCTTTTAGATTTACTTTAAAATATGATCCAACGCATCTAGATCAACGAGCGGACCCAGTCAAAAATTGTTTACATTGATTATAACATATATACTTGAGATGGCATGATAAATACCTGGTTCATTTGATTTATTAAATCAATCACAGCAAGCAGTCTTCTTTTTGGAGAGAGGGGCATAGGCGGGTTCATCGGAGAGGGCGCCGCGTAGCACGCCATTGTAGGGTGGGGGCACTGGGAGAGGTGGCACAAGAATCGCGGCCGCCGACGAACTCGCGCCCTGCCTATCACGGCGGATCCGGGAGACGGCACAATGGTACCATGGAATGGCAGGAACAGGATAAGAGGTGGCTATCGGGGCTAAAGCGATGGAGATCTCTTAGTTCTGCGCTACTGTGCTGCATGGAAGTGCCATTTGAAGCTTATGTTTGATTTTTTTGGAATTAGCATAACTGTGAGAGTTCTACAATTTTGTAATTTGGTAGTGATATATTCAAACAATGTATGAATATATTGAATAAAGTCAACAAGTTATTTAATTGTATTACAATTACGATATATATTCAAACTATATATGAATATATTCACTGTATTAAAAAGTTTTCATCGCACGTGCGTGTCGCACGTGCATGTTTACTAGTTTTTGTAAAAGTACTCATCACAAAGAGATATATTTATACTTTTACGAAAGTATTTTTTAAGACAAATCAGTTCATATGGTTTTTCACATTTTATCAGTGTTTTGGATCAACACCAACTAGTAAATTTCTAGATGCGTAGATGGTTCGCTAAGAGGACATAGGGGTATACTGGTTTAGGCTAGGTGCCCTACCTCCAGTTCGAATCGAGCTGTGTACTTAGCGCAGTTTGCAGTAGAGGTTACAAATGGTTCAAAAGAGGGAGGAGCTTCCAAGACTCTGGTGAGTTGTGTGTGTGTTTGGGCAATGATGTTATGATCACTGTGCGCTATTGTGTCAATGGTGAGGCGATTCGATGCCTAAGCTAGGCAAGTTGCCCTCCCTTTTATTGACAGAAAGGAGGGGTTCATGTATAGGAGAGCCTTGGCGGATGAAAGAGAGATGGTGAATATGTAAAGAGGAAAAGAGAAAAAGAAATGGCGTAGTAGTTCGTCTTCTTCCTCGAGGCCGTGTCGTCCTTGCGCAGAGGCCATGCCCAGTGCTATTCGGGGTGTGCTTGTCGTACCCTGGGTAAGGCCTTCCATGCGCACACATTCGTCGGTAAGGTGCCGTAGCTGATTTGTGATTGGGTTAGGCATAATATTTCTAGTCTGTGCTCCTATGGGAATGACTGTTGAGACGTGTCAACAGTTGTTTTAGAGAGCGGCCGTGCCATAAGGACGGCATGGCGTCCCGGATTCGCTCCGGTCGAAGTGTGGTGTGCGCCCATTGGTCGACCGTGCTATGTCATATCTCTATCCTTTTTACTGGGAACAAGTGGTCAAGGCTACAGCACTTAGATTCTCCGAATCGGAGATATTTACCCTGGGTCAGGCGAAGCGAAGGTATTTACCCGGGGTCGGGTGAGACGGACACTACTACAGATTTCACATTTACTAGTGGTATATCGCTGGTGGGTTCTATCCAACCACCACTGTTCTTTCATCACAGGCAATTTGAAGCTTGAAAACCATAAAATGATTGATGAGCGCCACAAACCGCCAGTGATGGTAAGCAACAGTGGCGGTTGGTTGCTCAAACCGCCAGTGAAGCATCACTGGCGGTTGGTGGCTCAAACCGCCAGTGATTCAATAATATCACTAGTGGTTATGTTTTGAACCGCCGGTGATTTATAAATATCAATGGCAGTTTGGTTTTGTACCGCCAGTGTTAGGCCATGTACAAAAGATTTTCCCTTTCCCTGCTCTCTCCCATAGCTCGAGCACGCCACAAGCAGAGTAGCTTTTCCCCCTCCCCTCCCTCCATTGTTGTGGCCATTTTTCATCAAAATACTCATTGTGGATCTTGTTTTTCAAGCATGGGCATGATCTTCTTGATTTAAGGTTGGTAATAACAAGCCTCAACTCCTTCGAATTTGTACCTTAGAGTCTTTTTCATGGCTACATTTGATTATTAGTGTTTCTCCATTTTAGAGAGCACTTTTTCATTGGATTTTGAGGAAGGCATCGAAGTTGTGGTGAATCCATCTTGCAAAAGATTGGTGTTTATCGACCCATTATATTTACTAGCTAATTGCATGGTTGTTTGGGTGATTGCTCCTATGTCATGCTTTCACTAGCTCATGGATTATTTATTTTCATGAACACAATATATGTGATCTCGACCGAGCTATTTTTTTCTTAGGTAAATTGTTGTTGTTGATTAATTGTCCAATTTTAGTCTTTTGTAATTATTGGCTCCAAATTTTGTCAACTTAAAATGTGCCATGATAAGTTCCAATTGTTCCCAATTTTTTATTTAGTTGAGCAAAATCTATGTGACACCTAATTTAACTTTTGCTGAGCAAAATCTACCGACCCATTTTGTTGATCATGGAGCTACATTGTTGATCATGGAGCTAGATTGATGTTGTTGTTGATTAGGAGTCCAAATTTATCTTTTTGTAATTAGTGGTTCCATTTGTTCTTAAATATAAATTTGCCGTCATAAGCTAGGTGTAGAATTAATTTTTCAAAAAAAAGTAAGGAGCAAAAAAATAAGCGGAATATACTTTGGGCATGGAGTTAGGAGCTAAAATTATTGATCATTAAATGACCTTTTTTTATTTGACTGTAATTACTATCTCAATTTTTCGGTGCAGAGATGGATCGAGAGTGGATATACGGTCTGGCACCGGCGGACGAGCGGTACTTGATGGGCATCAGCACATCCATCACTGCAGCTATAGCCAACACTAGGGATGAACGACTTGTATTCTGCCTAGGCAGAGATTGCAAAAATAAAAGAAATAGGGAAACATGGAGTCTATACCATGGTTTTTGAGGCGTTGCGGCGTCCTATGGCGCTGGGGGTACTTCACAACGCCTAGGCGCCTTCTAGGCGATGCCTAGGCGATATGGCGTAACTACAACCTTGTGGCGTCCTGCTGCGCCTAGGGTACTCCACAACGCCTAGGCGACGACTAGGTGACGCTTAGGCGACGCCTCAAAAACCATGGTCTATACGATGCCACCTGGTTACTAGGTGGTTCATGAGGGACTACAAAATATGGTGTATGCATGGTGAGGTTAGTGTTAATGTTCCACAAGCAAACAATGATGATGTAACCATGCCCGACATAGTACTTAACGAGCATGCAACTCATTAGCAAACTGGTGCTCACACGCAACCTATGGCTACCAATGACAATGTGTTTAGGAATATGTTAGCTGACGACACGGAGGATGACGATGGCATTTATAAGATGCTATGTGCTATTGAGGGATGATGTCTTAAGCTAAACAGTTAAAAAATAGAGATAATGATAAAAGATGCCAAAACACCATTGTATCATGATTGTCCTGTGAGCAAACTAGAAGCCGACATCATACTATTAGAGTTCAAGTCTACGCATGGATTGAGCGATAAAGGCTATGATGACTTGTTAGGCGTAGTGAGAAAACTGCTACCAGAGCATAACGAATTACCAGAGAAGACATACTTGGCCAAGCAAATAATCTGCCTAATCGGCCTTGAGGTAGAAAAAATTTACGCCCGTTCCAATGATTGCATATTTTACCATGGAGACAAATACAAAGACTTAGATGCGTGTCCCAGGTGTAAAGCTCCTAGGTACAAGCAGGGGCCATCAAAAGAGGGTACCAAGACCAGAGGAGGGCCCATAAAGGTGGTTTGGTATTTCCCCATAGCTCTCAGGGTGCATAGATTGTTTGCAAACGCAAAGTCAGCCAAGCTATTGCGTTGGCATGGGGAAGAGCGTAAGAAAGATACAATGATGAAGCATCCCACAGATGGGTCGGACTGGAGGACTATTAATACTATGTTCTATAAGAACATCTGTGGAGAAGTAAGACACATGTGGTTTGGTTTAAGCACAGATGGGATGAATCTGTTTGACCAGGTTAGAAGCAATCATAGCACTTGGCCAGTGACACTTTGTATATACAACCTTCCACCTTGGGTTTATATGAAGCGGTCGTACATCCAGATGCCACTACTAATCCAAGGGCCAAAACAATCTAGGAATGACATCAATTTATTTTCGGAACCAGTCATTGATAAACTTGTAGATATGTGGCAAAATGGGGTGAAGGATGTTTGAGAGGAGTACAAAAAAGAACATGTCACGATCAAAGCAGTACTTATCACGATAATTACAGACCTGCCTGGTCGAGGTTGCTTGTCCGAAGAGAAGACAAAGGGATATACTGGTTGTGTGGAGTGCTTGGGCGATATTGCTGCGATACATCTACCAAAAAATAAGAAGATGGCTTATATGGGACACCGTAGGTACCTTGATAAGGGTCATCCTTACCGCAGAAATAAAAAAGATTTTAATGGGACTATTGAGATACGTGGACCTCCAGATTATCAAAACGGCAAACAGATAATAAAAGAAGTAAGCAAACTCAATGTTGTCCATGGGAAGGGGGAAGGGGCAGTACAAGTGCCTACTGATTCTATCTGGAAGAAAAAAATTGATTTTTTGGAAACTACCCTATTGGCCTCTTTTGAGTGTACGACACTATCTTGATCCAATGCACATAACTAAAAACATTTGCAGTAGCACACTCAACACCTTCATGGACACTAGGGGCACCGCAAAAGATTCACTCGCAACACGTATGGACATGAAACACTTGGGACTCAGGAAGGAGCTGTATCCAAAACTACATGAGGATGGTTAATTGGAACTTTTGGTTGCATCATGGACACTGAAAAATGCAGAAAAAGAAGTCCTCATTTCTTTCTTCAATGAACTCAAAGTTCTGATGGACTACTGTGGGAACACAAAGAGGCTAGTGAACATGAGAGAATTGAAGTTTAACTATGGTTGTATGAAGGTCCATGACTGTCATATTATTATGACTTAGCTGCTTCCTGTTGCCTGCATGGGATCCTACTAGACAAGGTCCGGGCCCCAATCATAAAGTTGTGCTCATTCTTTAATGCGATCTCACAAAAGCTCATTGATATGTCCCAGCTAGACCAGCTACAACAGGACATAGCCAAAACTCTATGTAGACTTAAGATGCATTTTCCACCGACTTAGTTCGATATGTCAGTACATCGGCTTGTTCATCTTGTAGACCAAATTAAAGCTCTTGGCCCAATGTACTTGCATCAGATGTTTCCTTTCGAAAGATTGATGAAAGTTTTTGATGTATGTTAAGAACAGATTCAGACCAGAAGGTAGCATGATGGAAGGATGGTCAACAGAGGAGGCCATTGAGTTCTGCACATATCTAGACATTAATAGAGTTGGACTTCTACAATCTCATTACGAGGGAAGACTAGGTGGGATTAGAACGATCGTTGAGAAATCTATCAGAGTAGATGACCCTATTTCTTTTAGGCAGGCACAATTTGCCGTTCTCCAACAAGCCAAGGATGTCATGCCATACATTAAGGAACACATGCAGTCACTGCAAAATTTATATCCAAGCAGGTTATAGACTTGGCTTGATAAAAAACATAGGGCTAAATTCGTTGATTGGTTAAAACGCCTCATGATTGGAACAACTATGGGTTCTCAGCTGGATTTATTATCTAGGGGAGCTTCAAGTACATTGCTTAAGTATGAAGGGTATGGTGTTCGTTTTGATGCCCACGATGAAGACGGTAATGTGCTTGCAATATACTATGGTTTCATAGAGGAGATATGGGAGTTGGACTATGGTCAACAATTGAAAGCTGCTCTTTTTCACTGCCAGTAGGTCTAACTTCATGTAGTGAACATAGACATTGAAGGGTTCACTACCGTTGATCTCATGAAAACTTCATACGGAGATGACACTTTTGTCCTCGCAAAAAATGTTACACAAATTTTCTATGGCCAGGAAAATAAGACAAAAGGAAAGCTACAAGCAGTCATGGAAGGGAAAAGGAAGATCTTTGTGTCCAAGGAGTCACAGAGGACGAAGAAGACTATAGGGGTTATCAGAAAATGCCTCCATTCCCACCAGGCTATGATGAAAACTTAGTGAAGAAACACGCCAAAGAGATCATGGGTACAACATTTAGGACTTTTAGGGGGATCAATGTACAAGTTAATCAAGGAGGGTAAAAGGCTAGATTTTGAGAATGGAGAGTATGACAGCCAGAGGCAGTATTGGGATGAATTCAAGGCATACAAGGATACACCCAAGGCCAAGGGAGTGAGCGAGAAGAATAAAACCAACTCAATGAAGTCAACCAATCCTCATCACCTAGGCTTGCGTGGGTATGCACGGAAGATTCCTGAATGGGACATGGAAGTTGAAAAACTTGAACAGCGCGGCGTAGTGCCTCAAACTACGAGTTGGAATCCTAGGTCCATACGTTACCTTCTCACTAGGGGTGCACGGTACAACGAGGACGGGTCCCTTTCATCCACCAGTCAACCCTTGAACAAGGTGATCCAAAAGGTGTTGTTAATAACTGAGGAGGTGAATCAAGGCACACGCCAGGTCGACAGGGAAAATGATGAGCTCACCCTCGCACTTGGAAACAAGGAGCACCCTGGATGCACAAGAGGAGCCGGGCTTATTCCTTGGCAGGTGGCATTTGGAGATGAATCTTCGTCATATCGTAGTCGCTCGAGGGCTAGAGCGTGAAGAGAACAAGAGTACGAATGATGCTTGAACAAAATGGCAGCACAAGTTGAAGCACGAGTTAAAGCACGAGTGGAAGCACGTATGGAAGCACAAGTTGAAGAACGAGTAACTCAGGTTCTACAGAGCTAGCATAGGAACCACAACACCAGAAGACCCTGTTTTGACAAGCATGAGTCCAGTGCTGAAGGGTCGCAGTAGCTGTGGGTCAACCCCATTCATGGACGAGGAAGAGGCAAATGCACCTCATTCATTGGACGACATCACTGAACCCGTTAATGTCAAGCTATTACATCCGTCAGCAATGGACCACTCACAAGAGGGCAATAGGACAGGCCTTTCTATGAGGAAACGGTGAGGTTCATGGGAACACAATCCCACCAGGGTATGCTAGGGTTAGCATTGATTCAATCTTGGATAAGAAGTACAACAAGATACATATTGATTGCCCTATAGAGACGGACAGACCACATCTTGTTCAGAACAAGGGGACTCTTGTGGCTTGGCAAAAACGCTTCATTAAGCTTGATTCGCAGGAGTTTTTGGATGATGACGACGAGGAGGGATCATCACCTCATAGGGCAGAAACCCCATCGAGAGAAAGGTCTCCACCTCCACCTCCATCTCCGGCGCCATCAACCCATACCAGAGAAAGGTCTCCACATCTACGTCCACCTACAGCAACTCATACAAGAGAAAGGTCTCGACCTCCACCTCTACCACCCTCTGAAAAGGACAAAGAGCCACTCAAGTTCCTCCCCGGCCAAGTCCCAAAAAAGTGCGTCGTTCAATCAGAATATCGGGGTCATCTCGTAGAAAAGGTCATCAGTGTCGGTAGATAATGCTCCCAAAACAGATAAAAGGAAGAAGAAGCCGGTAGACCGGCGCATTACGGGGTTGATGCCAAAGCAGCCAGAGATCCGAATTTCCATGGACAGCATTAAAGCCTTTCATAAGCAAATCGCGGGGTTCCCTGGATGGATGCTGGAGACTGAATACGATAAGCAAGGCAAGAAACCAAACATGCAAATAAAGAAACACGAAATAGCCACTGCAGAGCTGCTTGAGATACAGAAGCTGTCCGAACTGATGGATGTACCCATGGATAGTGCCGAGGAGCTATACCTGCAATGCCAAGGGTTAGAATTTGAGACCGCACCAATAGCATACAAATTCAAGTTAGGCCACCACTTTGTCCCAGAAGAGCAGTGCCCTCATTTGACATCATATATGTGGAATCTGCATGATTATTATATTTTTGATAGTAATGCGGTGTATAGTGGCTTCGAAGTGGTTATCCCCACTGGACTTGTCTTCAGGAAATGATATACCATGTGGCATATGGATGCTTATTTCAGTTGTACCAAAGGCGCGACCTTGAAACACAAATCCTGATGCTATGGACTCTATAATTACTTTAACAAATACTTATGACATGGTACTATAGTAAACTATGACTTGTACATTTTAACATATGTCATGTTTATGCATGTACATCGCAAGAGGTTTCATGAAGTTGAAGTAGTTTTATGTAGCCTTCCTTGACCCCATCTTTGTTAACGAGGAAATCTGCAAAGGTGACGTGCAACATTTGAAAAGTGTTTTGAAGTGGGAGATGTTGGGTTTTCTTATGCACAATTAAAATATGAAAGATTCCGCAAGCGCATAGAATACCATTATAGCATTTTACCGGGAGTACTCCAGATATCGTTATTTATATTTTACCACTAGAAAACAATGGTTAAAAATATTGATAGTTCACTATCATGTATCTAATAACTAATATACCAACTAGACTATAGTAGGGGTAAATAATAAATAATAAGAGTTATGCATAAATGATATAGACACACACAAGAGAATTCTATGATAAAAGAGCAGATAGCTAAAGTGAGAGGACAAAGGGAGAGTTTAAGATTTCTAAGTACTTCTCTATTACTGGGGTTCTATAATAACTGATTCATGGATAGATATAGCAATCACATAACAACACTTCGGAGCAGCAGTACCTTTCCAACTCTCGAATAGATAAGAAAGCAGTAGTTGGGGAAGGCTGCCTAAAGCTCTACGAAACACCGACTTCGACTTGGTGGATTACAAAGTCCTAACAGAGCTGTCACCTCTGGGGCTACCACAACTAACAGTAAGAATTGGGCGCAATCTCAGGTAACCTATAGCCTAGACATTATGTCTACACTACCGATTACTACTCTAGTCACATATGATAACTAGAGCACATAATACAGACGGAGATCCCATGCTAAAGTATAACAACTATACTAACCAATCAAATGCAAGGCATAAAAGTAAATAGAGAAGACAAAATATATTAAAGCAAAAGTCTTACAAGAATAGATACAAGGCATACCAAATCTCTGAAGACTTCTCTAGATCCTGAGCAAAGCTCCGCTCTCCCTAACTCTTAACTAGAACTAGTCTACTATATTGGAAAGTCTAGCCCTAATTCTCTAGAGTTGAGAGATCATCCTTTCGAGGAACGCCTCTACATCTCCATAATGATGTGGTGCCCTAAGGGAGAGGGGTATGCTCCTTTATTTCTAGCCCAGTGGGATAAACATGAGCCCTTGGATCAAACCGACTTCACGTAGGGCTAAGATTGATCCTCAAGGTCGATGAAGGAAGCTTCCAGAAGACGGAGGCGAGGCGGCTCAGGGGGTGCCAGCCGGCCCAAGGCCCAATGTCGGCCGGCCCTCTATCCTGGCCTCTCGGGCCCATCTTCATCGTGGTGATGTCTTGACCCTTCTAGAGTCCAATGGTGTATGTTTCACCTGCGGATAATTCCGATAATTCATTTGATAATTAAGTCCTTCTCCATGGTTTTCTGGAATAATCTCTGGAAAATAATAATTCACCACAACTCATGGAAATTGTCAGATAAAACCCTAGACCACTATATTTGCACGTGTATAGCTCGTTTCTTATGTTTATTTCACTATTAAATGTTGACGCTATCCACCATCAACAGGAGATCCAATTGATGTTAGAAAAAGAAGAAAACAAGTGCAATCCTAGCCTATAACTACGAGTATGTGTTCTCATAACTCATTTTTTTTGACTCTGATTAAGAGTATTATCTAACAAGGACTTTATGATTGCAGGAATCATTTCGTACTCGTAGACATCATATTTGGAGAAGATCGAATAGAGGTGTGGAACTCGAAGAATAAGCCACTCTCGCATATTGATCCCCTAGTCAGATTGCTGAATGAGTAAGTGATCCCATTAATTAACATCATATTATGTAATTGACATAACAATTTTTAATACTTGTACAACTTATAATTTGACATATTGTCAAGGGGGAGTTGGATGGGTACAAGAACTGTCTTTTCACAACTTATCATTCGGAATTGAAGTCCCTAGACCAGCCGGCCGGGAACAATCACTGCAGGTTCTATGTAATGTGGGCAATGTACGTCATGTTGGGTGCGGACACAAGCATTGTAGATCAAATGGTATGTATGCTTCGCACTAAACAAAAGAATCCACCATTTTTGTCTTCAATTGATGCAATTTAACATCATCTTACTTACAGCGCAAGAAGATGGGCCACAACAAGTTGTTAAACTTCGAGATCAATGGACTAAGTGGGGAACTAGCAAGATTCATATTAGATGGGGTAGTGAACAAAAAAGGATCATTCTCAATCGCCATCGCCAAAGAGTTCAAGAAAAATTATGGTAAGGAACATATGGATAGGCTAATTTAACATTTGTTATATTTGTTGTAATAGGATTCTCGTAATGTGGATTAATTTACAGTTTCATATCTTTCATATCGCAGCAACGTGCCCTAAATAAAAAAAGCAAATGAAAACAATAAAACCAATTAAATTCATAATTGATAATTGATCACCGGTGGTGGGTTTAGAACCGCTAGTGATTTGTTTGCAAAAACACTGGTGGTTGAGAAACCTAAACCGCGAGTGTTAACTTGAGCAACACTAACGGTTGGTAATATCAACCGCCAGTGATGTTCAAGTTAACACTGGCGGTTGATAGTACAAACCGCCAGTGTTGGTCAAACAAAACACTGGCAGTTGTGACCACAAACCGCTAGTGTCTGCTTCACTAACACTGGCAGTTGGTGGTACAAACCACCAGTGTTTGTTTGCTTAACACTAGCGGTGGCGGCTGGTGTTACTAACCGCCAGTGAAGCTCCTAAGCAACACTAGCGGTTCATGTTTCAAACCGCCATTGAAAATTTATGATCACTGGCGGTTTGAAAGAACCGCCAGTGATGTGCGACCCCCTTCACTACCGTTTTGGTTGTGGTGGTTCAAACTCCACCGGTGAAGGGGAGTTTTGAATTGCTGGTGATCCCCAGACCTGGAGTAGTTGGAGCTGTTTGCCCCGGGGTCGGGGTAAGTGGAGTTGTTTGTCCCGGGATCAGGGTAAGCGGAACTGTTTACCCAAGGTTATGCGAGACGGAGCTGTTTGCCCTGGGGTCGGGGTAAGCGGAGCTATTTACCCGGGGTTGTGCGAGACGGAGGTGTTTACTCCGGGAACATTTTCGCCTGATTCTCGCGGTGAGACCCATCTATGTTTGTCTTAATGCCGCCTTTAGCTTATTTGCAGGGAAAGATTAGCCAAGGGGTTGTACACCGTGGTACTGACCCCTGACATATTTCTAAACTCAACAACTTAAAAGTTATTCATGATTTATCTTCCTAATGTTTGACCCAAACTTTGTCCAAAATGACTTTCATTTCTCATATGAAAGGAATACTGTACTTTACGTATATCTAGCGCAACTATATACAGCATGCAGGCCGAATATATACATGTGGCCTGTTATCGTCCACTCCTAGCTAGCATGGTCCGCTCCAGTCCAGTCCACACAGATAAAGCACGCGCGGCAGGCCGCCCAAGACGGAACAAGTGGGAAAGCCCAAACAAAGGCTAGCTGCTGCTTTCCGCTGCAGCTGAATCGTGTTGAGCAGACATGGGCCGGGCTCACCATGCTGGTTCCTCGCAACCAGGAGGGATAAACGTAGACCTAAACAACCCAGCACTCACTCGATCCAATCCTATCCTATTCCTATCCATATATGTACTCGATCGTAAGCAAAGAAAAATCCCGTAGAGATGAGGATCCTTACCTGCTCTAATTTATTCAAAGCTCTCTTCCGTCCATGACAAAAGAGAAGGTGGCGCTCAAGTTGCAAATTCATCTTGGTGCTTGTGTGACTCTTACAGATTCGTGCCATGTAACTATATATGCTTGATTTCCCATCAAACTTGTTACGAGTTAGTAATAGTAACATGTGTTGTAAATATTGCAATACATGCTATCTCAGTTTTTTCTTATAACAATATGAGGTTGCTTGTCATAATAAATAATCATAGGCATGTACGTGCCGCATGAGCACGTCCACTAGTACACCATGAAAGGCTTTGCGTATTGTAGTGATGGGCATTGCTAAATGCAAAATGTTTTCTGTAAATAAAAGAACACACAAGAAAAATACTCGAAGGAATAAACAAAAATAGGCGCCGGCACGGGCAGACAGGCACGGACATCGAGTAGCCCATGAGGCTGCCATGCTGCCTACGTACCCCCGTCATCGTCATTTCCAGGCGCGAAAACGATTGGCCATTCACATCAATATAGTGGTAATAACGGTAGGTAGGCGAGGGCCTGATTGTCATTCCATCCACCAGCGCCATGGGCTAGCTGTGACCTCTCTCTCGGTCGATCGGTATTTATTATAGCTTCGATCGGAGCCGCCAATGCGCGGCGTACCGTACGTGTGCATCACATATCTAAAGCTTTGCATTTGCTTTGCTTCCCTTTTCCTCCGATGTACTCCGTATACATATAGGGTTTGGCCATGCATGCTTGCAGTAGTCGGTTTTCTTCATGTAAACAATGACAATGATGGAGAGAGCTAGAGGAAGAAGAAGAAGGAGGTTCTTTGGTACGGAGACGGAGAGAGTTGATGTCAGGCGCGCATGCGTGGCACACCCCACTCTCATCATCCATCACGCTCTTGGTTTCCTCCATGGACTGGATCTAGCTAGGGTTTTAATTTGGTCGTGCCACGCTGTGTGCGTCCGATGCATCCTCTCTACTTATTACTCCTACTGCTAGTACTAGTGTTAATCACTCCATATTAAGCATGCATGGAGATTGGAGAGACGACATCGTCGTCGTTCGAGCTGCTGGTTTCTAGGAGTTTGTGTTGTTACGTACTCAGTATTTCTTACTCCCTCTGTCCCCGGAATACTGCAACTTCTAGAATTGTCTTAAGTCAAAATTTTTAAACTTTGACCAAAATTTCTAGAAAAAAATACTAAGATATATAGTACCAAATTAGTACCATTAGATTTATCATACGATGTATTTTCATAAGATGCTCATTTTATGTCATAGATATTGATACTTTTTTCTATAAAGTTGGTCAAAGTTAAAAAAGTTTGACTGGCACGGATTCTAGAAGTTCCAGTATTCAGGGACGGAGGTAGTAATTATATTGTCGTCGTCGTCCTTTCCTGAGCTGTGTGTTACTATCACAGGTAAGTCGTCTAAGATACAGCAAACCAATATGTACTCTCTTTTTTTTTTCCCATTTCATCTCCATGCATGGTGGTCGTCGTTGTCCATGTATGTCGTTGCTTCTTCACGAGGGATTGGATCCAGCAGGGCGAATTATGGGCATTACGTACTACCGCAATCGCCATGATTCTATAAATATATCCCTTACAGAAATGTAGATTTTTCTATGTATATATCTGGATCTATAAAATATATGTCGAGATATATAGTTTTTAATTTACTGTATGTGTATCTAGAAATGCCAATGTTTATAGTTTAGAAAGAAACGAGTACTATATCACATTTATCGGTTTTCATATATATTACGATACATCATATCTAAAATGTTGCATACTACTCTTCTTTCTTGTTCATTCAATAACATAACATACACTCCAATTCCATCAATCCTCCTCTCCTTTTTTACGCTAAATATATCCTATCTTCCTGTATGTATGCACTCAGAAACGTTGAATATACCGATCGATACATATTTGCCAATTGGCCCTGTCCCTGTGTCATCACATCTATTAGCTATGTTAGAAGATTTGGTTAGTTGAGCTGTACACGGTATAGTTGTTAGGAGATCTTGTTTGTTAGCGTGATCTCGTGTAGATGAGATAGCATTCCTTGATGACGGCAGGAGGTTGTTGCTCCTTGTAATCCATCTGTAATCAACTTGTTGTACAAGCCCAAGGGCACTATATTAACATGAACCGAGTGCCAGGATGAGGTATCTCGTTCCATTAACTTTCACATGGTATTCAGAGCCTTAATCCTAGCAGAGAAAACCCATGGCGTTTCCCCACCTTGCTTCATCCTCCAATGCATCTGTTGTTCCCTCCTTCACCTACACCATAACCAAGAAGCTCGGCAACAACAACTACCAGATATGGAAGCTTCAAGTTATGTCTGCCCTCAGGGGCACCCAGGTGGCATCCTACGTTGATGCATCTATGGTGCCACCGGCGAAGTTTCTGAAGGTGGAAGGAGACGGCAAGAGCAAGGAGGAGCCGAAGCCAAACCCTGACTACGAGGCATGGTTTGCAAAGGACCAGTCCGTCCTATGCTTCCTTCTCGGATCCCTGGGAAAAGAGGTCTCGGGGCGTATCCCGACCATGGTGGCATCTGCACGAGAGGTGTGGACGGTCATCGAGGACATGTTCATGAGGAAATCTCGCGCTCGCATCATCAGTACAAGGACGGTGCTGACGGCGGTCACCAAGGGCACGTTGACGATCAGCAAGTACTTTTAGAAGGTGAAAACCCCGGCCGATGAGATGGCTGTGGCAGGGAAGAAGCTTGAAGATGAGGAGCTAGTCTCCTACATCCTCAGCGGTCTTGACGTCGAGTACGATTCGGTGGTTTCGGCGGTGGCTTCACGCATCGAACCAATCTTACTTGGGGAATTGTACACCCAACTGGTGAGCTTTGAGCAGCGCATGGAGATGGGTGGCAATGGTGGTCAATAGTCGTCTGCAAATCTGGCGACGAAAGGAGGGCGCGACAATCAGTCGGTGGAGGAGGCCGCGGGAAAAGTGGTGGCTTCACCCGTGGAGGGAAAGGCGGCCGCGGTGGTGGTGGCTACTCCAACAACCTCCTGTCTGGCGTGTTCTATCAGCTGTGTGGCAAGGGGGGCCACACCGTTGTGAGATGCTTCAAGCGCTTCGACCAAAACTTCACCGGGCCTTTGTAGAAAAGCGTGTCATCTGCAACCACCAACTCCTATGGAGTCGACACCAACTGGAACATGGATTCAGGTGCTACGGATCATGTGACTGGTGAACTCTAGAAGCTCACCATTCGTGACAAGTATCATGGAGACGATCAAGTCCAAGTGGAGCAGGTATGAGAATAAATCATGTTGGTCATACTACTTTGCATTCCCAAATTAGTAAAATTCATCTAAACAACATCCTTCATGTTCCTCATGCCAACGAAAGCTTAGTTTCTGTGAATTGCCTTTCATCCCTATCACTTTTGTGTTAAGGAACAGGCAACGAAGAGGATGCTCCTCAAAGGCCGATGTGAGGGCGGCCTCAACCCATTGAAGCTTCCATCCAATAAGCTATGCTCGGTGTGTTCAAGCCTACCACCTCCTTGTGGCACCATCGTTTAGGACATGCCGCTGCACCCGTCGTTCAGGAAGTCCTTAGTCGTCATAAACTTTTGTTTGTTAAAGATCAGGAGAATGAAGTGATATGTGATGCATGTCAGTGTGGCAAGAGCCACCAACTACCCTATTCCAAGTCTACTAGCGTGTCATCGAGTCCATTTGAACTTATCTTCTTAGATGTATAGGGACCGGCACCAACATCAGTTAGCTGGCATGATTATTATGTAAGTTTCATCGATGACTATAGCAAGTATACTTGGATCTATTTGTTGCACCAAATATCAGATGTTTTTTGTTGTTTCAATGAGTTTCAAAACATGGTTGAACATCAATTTAACTCTAAGATCCGTGCTGTCCAATCCGATTGGGGAGGAGAGTACAAAACCTTGAACTCCTTTTTCTCACGCATAGGGATCTCCCATTTGGTTTCGTGTCCCCATGCCCACCAACAGAATGCCGTAGTAGAATGAAAACACAGGCATATAGTCGAGGTGGGGTTATCTCTCCTTGCCCATGCATCCATCCCGCTAAAGTTTTGGGATGAGGCATTCTTGACCACGGTTTTCCTCATAAATCGTCTTCCATCCAAGGTCATCGACAATCAAACACCCTATGAGTGGCTTCTTAAGAAAACTCTAGACTATACTTTCCTCAGAGCTTTCAGGTGCGTTGTGTGGCCTAACCTTCGACCCTATAACTCTAGAAAGCTCCAATTTAGGTCCAAATGATGTGTCTTTCTTGGTTATAGCAAGTTGCATAAAGGGTTTAAATGTCTTGATCCTACTGATGGGCGTGCCTATATTTCTCGAGACATAACGTTTGATGAGACCATGTTTCCTTTTGCATCCTGTTGATGGTGGATAACGTCAACTTTTATTAGAACTTTAGACATAAAAAGATATACGAATACGCACTAGTCTAGGGTTTTAACTGACAATTTCCATGAGTTTTGCATATTCTATATTTTTCAGAAATTATTCTAGAAAAGTGTAAAAGAGGGATTAGAGTGCATAATTATCATGAAACTTATCCGCGAAGGCAACGATCACTATCAGGACGTGGGAAGGATCTAGAAGACAACCGAAGCGACGGGACCCACAGAGGCGGATCTGTGGGGCCGATCGGCCCTACCCTGGCGCCGGGCGGCGCCCCCATAATTAGGGTTTGGCGCCGTCTTCTGGAAGCTTCCTCCACCGCCTTCTATGATGTATCCTGGCCCTTGGTTAAGTCGGTTTGATCCTGCAGCGCACGTTCATCCCACTGGGTTGTAAATAAAGGGGCAAACCCCCTCCCTGGAAGCATCATGCCATTATTCATCAAGGCCTCATGTCTTCGGTCAAGCATCAAGAAGCCTTCTAGTTTATCAAGAGCCTTCTAGTTCATAGTTCTAGTCTAGTTAGATTAGAAGTAGAGGAGTTCTAGTTCTTCAGCGGGATCTGGAGCCCCTGGTATTTGTCTGAAGCGCGGAGTTCGGTAGAGTTCTAGTTCTTTCTCTTTTATTGTATTCTTCATTAGATTAGGGAAACATTATTCTTAATAGTTCATATGTTCTTAATTGCAATAGTCATTGTCTACTTTGATTATATGTCTAGTACAGTTGGTTTGATCTTATTGAATTCATGTAATTGCTTGTATAGCATTTATCAAAACGATCGTTGGGTAGATGATGAACAATATGTAGACATGGTGTTTAGATATTCTGTTTATCTGTGAGTGCACCCTGATTTGCTAGGTTTGTGTGGTAGTTCGCGTAGGTGACAGCTGCGTTGATTCCTCTGTAATCCACCCCCCATATGTAGGCAAGCAGGTATGGTCGCGAAGTTGGGTGATGGCTCTATTTCACATCCTTCCTAGATGATGCCCTTTACATATGATCATGATGTAGGACTAATCTAACAATAATTTCTAGATGTAATTGCACTAATTAGAGTTATTCATTGTTGTAGTTATAGAATTACCTTAGATATTAATTCTTTAGTTTATCTATTGGCTAGCTATTATTATGACTAGAAAGTGCTCTGATGTTTATCCATTATTTATGATGCTTGATTATACTTATCACCTGTATTTATCTATATTTATCTTGTGACCTCTACCTGTTATGAGTAGAGTAAATGACATTGGTAATATCGCTTATTCATTGTATATCGTTGTTATCAATATAATAGATCATAGTTTATCCAATCCTTCCCAGTGGTATAAATATAAATCGATAACCTGGTAGTACTCTAGGTAAAATGCTACAATGATATAGTTATCTGTTCGCTTGCAGAATTGTTTTTAGTTTATATTTATATTTCTGTCTAGTCACATAGAATGATATATAAAATCTGTATTTATCCTTAGCATATATAATTAGAGATGACAACCTAGTTCATACTTAGGAATGTTGGTGCTAGATAAGTGGCTAGTTACTAATGACAAGTTAATTTAGTACCATGTGTTTTAATATTGTTAATTAATGATGACGTTAAAAATACTAACAAGCATTTTTGGCGTCGTTGCCGGGGAAGGCACAATAAACTTAGGAGATATTGATAACATATATACATTATGGATAAGATTGTATTACCGATCAATCTCTAACTCAAACAGGTACACTCTTATTTTTTATCATTTGCTTATCTTATGTAGGGTGATGAATGAATGGTTTTTCTCTTCCAAAGAAGTTCACTAACGATCCGTAGAAACCGCTTAGAAGAAAAAAGTTTGTAGAAGCAAGGGACAATTTTGAGTTACCATCAAGAACACCCATCGCTGCTCAAGCTAGCTCTTCGGAGGAGCCAGCTCCAACACTGGAAGAAAAATAAATAGGAGAAGATTTAGCTCCTGCGTTTGAAGACATGGCTGAGAAGACACTGCGTGAGTTCTCTGCCCCAACAACAGCAAACATTCAGACTAGACCAGCAGTCAACATTAGAGAGAATGGATTCGAACTCAAGCCTGCTCTTATCACTATAGTTCAAGCCAGTCAATTCTGTGGAAAAGCTCATGAAGATGCAAGTGCACACTTACAACACTTTCTGGAGATCTACAGCACCTTCATGATCAGAGGAGTACCAAGAGATGCTATTTTACTTCGTCTTTTCCTATTTTCACTCTTGGAGAAAGCTAAGCAATGGTTATACACCAACAAAGACAAGAACGCCACATGGGACTAGTGCTCAACTGTTTTTCTGACGCAAAGTTCTTTTCTACAGGCAAGATGAATGCTCTACGTGGGAAAATTTTAAGCTTTCAACAGCAACATGACGAATCATTCACTGAAGCATGGGAAAGATTTTAAGATTACATTTAAGACTGTCCTCATCATGGGATAGAGGAGTGGCTATTAATACAGACCTTCTACCACGGGCTTATCTCTAGCACCCGTGAGTCCATAGATGCTGCAGCTGGAGAAGCTTTCCTATCACTTAAGCTCCCAGATGCTAAAGCACTAGCTTGTTGAGAAGATGGCCTCCAATCTGAGCTGTAATGAAGAACGTACTCAACCTCACAAGAGAGGAGGAGGCATCCATCATCTCAAGGAAACTGACATGATCACTACCAAGCTAGACCTCATCATGAAGAAACTGGACATAGAGAAGAAAGAAGTCATGCACATTGATGATTCTCGTATGACATGTGAAGAATGTGGAGACTACGGGCACTCAGTTGTCAACGGCTCTACACTATAAGAGGATATGGACTTCATCAACAATAACACCTACAATCATCCTTAGCAAGGTCAAGGATAGAACCAGCCAAACCAAGGATGGAATCAGCAACCTCGACAAGGTAATTACCAAGGTAACAACCAAGGTAATAATAATTACAGTAATTACAATCTTTCACTTTTAAGAGATTTAGTTGCTGGTCAATCTAAATTGTTAGATCAAATATCTAGAAAGGTAGCCTCTAATGATAAAGCATTAGAAAACATTAATACTAAAATAGATACCTTTGCTTCTGCTATAAAGAATCAACACAACTTTAATAAAATATTGGAATCACAATTAGCTCAGTTAGCTGCTGATGTCCCTCTATTTGAGAAAGGTAAGATTCCGGGCCAGCCGGAAGATTTAGAAACTGCTAACCTTGTTGATATTCATAATGTAACCCAATACCATATTGAGCCTGCAGATGTACAGTGGATTGACCACTCACTACCTGAGAAGATAGGAGACCCTGGAAGGCCTGTCATTCCTATCTCTATAGGATGTCACAACTTTCCAGAGGCTATCTGTGAATTCGACGCAAGTGTCAATGTTATGCCCAAGGTAATTTATAAAAAAATATTAGGCGATCTCTTGTTGTACAAATATGCCTTGCAGCTTGCAGATCAGTCCATTTGCTACCCCGAGGGAGTGCTAGAAGAAGCTGTCATCAGAGTGAGACAATCATATGTTCCAGTTGACTTCATGATCATGGAGACAGGAGTAGATGAGAAAGCACCCATCATTTTGGACAGACCATTCCTGTGGACAACCAAAGCTATCATCTATGCGGAACATACCAAGATTGTCCTATCCATCAAGGATAAAAAAGAGAGATTCTCGTTCAAGAACCGCATCTTAAAGACTCCTGCAGCCCCAAAGCAATTCCATCAACAAGAAGAGCAACCACAGCCAAGAAGAATAATAGAAGATGGAGCAAGAACAAGCCCTAGCATGTACCTGAAGAAACCGCTCAACTAATCACTGCTCTCAATACAGAAAATGATCATATGCTACCCCAACCATTCCCAACAAAGAGAGGTGATCTAGACATACCGATCAATGAATGCACAATCAGAGACACCACTTTCACCGACACCATCTAAGACACTGGATTAGGCTGCAATGTAATGTCCAAAAAGGTATATGATGATTTATTTGATAATTTACCTCTATGCCCAATATATATTCAGTTGCAGATGGTGAACCAATCACTAAGATTCCCTGAAGGCATGGTTAAGGACGTCATGGTAAGAATACAAGACAAATATATATCCACAGATTTTCTAGTTCTTAACATGTAGGGAGACGATGAATCCCCTATCCTTCTGGGAAGACCATTTCTCTACACAGCCAACGTCGTTATCTATATTGGGTCTGAACAGATCCACTTCAACCTACCCACTGAAAAGGTACGTTGTTACTTTAGAACACTTGTTAGCCGTGAGCAGAACAGGAAGCAATACAACAGAAGAAGACGACAAGCCCGCCGTCAGACTGTCCAGTCTCACTGTGGATGGAAAGAATTTTCTGGCAAGATTGTGAAGTATGGAGACTGCTACAAGGAGCAAGAGGAGGCCGTACAAGCACCACGCTGGAGTGAGTGGAAAACGAAAGCTGAAAGGATAGACCAGATTGCCAAAGCATAAAAAGAAGAGATCCGAGCACAACTAGAAATGTGGGAGAAGGAAAATAAAGCTGAAGAGCTGGACCTAGAAAAGAGAGAAGCAGAAGAGATAGAGATGAGATGGAAGGAGAAAGAAGAAGCACCTACTACACCACTGCAAGATGGGTAATTGACTGAGGTAACCTCAGACAATAAATCTACTGAGTGAGTATTCTTCTTTATCTAAGTCCTATCGGTAGACTTTAAATTTTATACCCTAGCCATAAGGTTAGAATGGTAGTTATCTAATTAAGTTAGCATTCATTAGTAATTTTACTTCAACACATTTAGTAGCACATTTATTTTTTGCACATTAAATATAAAACAACAAAAATATTTACTGCTTTATTTATGCATCATAAGTATAAAAGTCCCATGTGAATAAACTTATGGTAACCTCGTAGGAATATTTATTGTGGTGGCATAAAAATAAAAAAATAAATATAGTATTCATATTTATTTCCTGTATTATAAAATTAGAAAATTTAAAAGTGAGAGAAACATGAAATTTTGCTAAAATCTGTCAACGTAAAAATTAGCTCATAAGAATAATCAATTACTCATTGGTGACCGCTAACTCTTTATTAAATTTGACAAGTTTTAGTTTTCTTGCTGGAGTATAATTATGCAGGAACGACATTATGATAAGAAGAGAGTCTATCAATTGCACCCACCAGAACCGCTGCTGGTTAGCTCACTCTGAAGATCATCAACACCAAATATTATAAATATTTAGCTTGAAGGAGGAGCATACACTAGTTATCAGATAACTATACCTAGATGATTATCGAGTCTATTTCATATAGTCATAAAATACCAAAAATATATGAGCACATGAAGGTTTACCATAATATCATAGGAAAAAAATATATACCATAAATATGTGGGCACATGAAGGTCCACAAGTCATAGAGTCTTTTGTGAGTCAATTAAATCAAAAAGAATAAAAAGATGTATAACTATTTAAAACCAAATAAATACTTAGCTATACATTAGAGTATATTTAGAGGCAGTCTAGACTAGAGCCAATTAAAAACTTGATGAACATAAATTTTATCTTGGAGATGATAAATAGTTGCTCTGTTGTTATTTTTTTAAGTGACTAGTTGTCAACCTTAGATTCTTCCGAGTTTTAGACATTACTGTTTTAATTTAAAAATTTACTCTAAACCTGTAACTTATGGAAGCATAGGCTTGAGCTAAGTCTAGATAGTTGATTGACATGATTCATAAAGGCTAAGCTGCTATTTATCTTATTTCTAGCATTACTAAGTTCTAGAGATTTATTTTAAAAATTTAAAATCTACATGATGACCTCTTGTATGATAAAGTGTGAATTCCTACCAGAGCCAGAAATGATATCTTTATAGATAGGAAATCTTTGCACATTTATGCTGCTTGCTTTGCATTGAGTTCAGTCAACCTTTATTGTATACCTTATGAGAGTCTTGTCATGCTTTTAAAACCAAGATCACTTAAACACTCCAGCCTACATATACATTATTCCTACCCTGTGCGTAATCATAACCATTTTCACTTTCATCCATGTTCATCATAGAAATGTTTTCTCCTACACCGGGAGTAAACACCAAAAATATACCCATAGGATAACCCCGTATTGAGGTAGAGCAGCGCCGGGTTCTCGGTGACAAGGCTCCATTGGTCACGGCCACCTGCGTTGATTCGCCGCGGTGCTGCCTCGTCCCGGTGACAACTGCCCTACTTTGTGTGAATCTAGACGTCAGTGCCACCGCGTTGCCAAGCGGCCTGTGTACAGGGTCATGCTCCTCGTTTTGTGGACACCATGGGCTTCTCTGTTACGTCGTGCTGCGTAAAGTCAGGCTTTGAGTCAAAGTAATGAGCCGACCTCAAGTCATGATGCCGAGTTAGCCGGCTCATGCTGATGTTTAACTACTGAGCCGAGCTGACCTTCCTGAAGGCAATTTCGGTGTACATGTAACAAAGATACAAGCTAATCCGCATCCACCGATGATACCTACGTACAGGTTCTAGCTTTTGGTTCGTACATGCACCAAAATGACAAGTTTCTGTGCTACATTAAGCAAATTCAAAGATGTAGGGGCAACTTGTACCCACCTATATAGTTATTGCATTGCTGGTGCAATTTACTCTAAATATAAAGGATTACTAAAATTTATGATGCATAATAGATATCATTAAATTAATTATTAAATATATTTTAATAATATATTATATTTATTTAGAGACAAAAATGCTACCAATATTTTTAAAAAATATAATTAAATTAAAGAAAATTTTACTTTTACACGTAAATCTTTTTTTTTTTTTTTTTTTTTGAAACCACAAGGGGATACTCCTAAGAAGGGGTGAGGCTCCGGCAGACGCCGAACGCGGGCGGGCAGCCTGAGCACCCACTCAGCTGGCCAACCGAGCCCCAGCTCGGTTTTCTTTTACACCGAAATCTCGGAAAAACTTGAAAAGAAAGAGTAAGATTTAGGGTTTAGCACTTGCGGATCTCCACTCACGTACGGGGCCGGCTGCTTATATACGCTCAAACAGCTGGAAGCCCAGTTGTTTGGAACATCAAGCAGGCCAGGTTCATGTACTCGGCCCAAATAGCCAGGTTCTTTCGTCTTCGTTCCAAAGCTTTCCTCCTTGTGATTGTGGATTTAAGCATACCATTTTTTTATAAGTGCATTAGGCATACTTGATTGATCAGACATTATTGTAACTCAAAGACAACAAATAAATATATACTGAAAATAAAAAATATATATCACGTGGATGGTCCGAGTTATCTAAAATACTGGTTTAGTACTACTCCCTCTATCTCAAATTGTAAGTCATTCTAACTTTGTAGAGAGTCAAAGCATTTTAAGTTTGATTAAATTTATAAAAAATAATAATATTTATGATACTAATTAAGTATTATTAGATTTTTCATTAATTATATTTTTATAGTATACCTGTTTGATGTCATGAATTTTGTAATCCTCTCTATAATTTTGGTCAAACTTGAGATGCTTTGAGTCTTCAAAAAAGTTAGATTGACTTACAATTTGGTATATATGGAGGTATTTTTTTCTATGCCAAAAACTAAAGTCATCATTATTCGGGGAAAAAAAACTAAAGTCATCATTCATGAGTTGCGCTTGTTGTCTACATATGTAAAATATTTGCAAGCAACCTTTTACTGGGAACCTCAACGTACAACCACTTGTTTCAAAGAAACAAATTGTTGGTATTCAGCTTATTTCAGATCATACAAACCGAAGATTGTCTCAGTTTCTAGTTAGTACAGCAATGTGAAACAATCTGATCGTCCTCAGCTACGAGTAAATGTTTCAAAGAAAGAACAAATTTGCTTGATCATCTGCATCCAAATAATTCACTTGAACATGCATGGTACGTACTATAGTATATGGTAGAAGATCGAGAGTCGAGGGGGCCAAACTGAGTTTGTTGTATACGTACCCATGGCGGGACGGCGACAAGTGTTGGGCGTATGTGTACGTGTCGGCGTGCGGGTGCGTCTGAAGATCGGAGGAGAGCTAGCAGCAGGAACCTGAATGCCTGATATGACGACCGCCCTACTAGCTGGCAGTAGCCGCAGTAGCAAATCCCAAACGGTGCACGCCTCTACTAGCAATCTAGCTCTAGAAGATTCTTCCAATACAGGAGTAGAGTACTACGTAGCTTCGTACGTTCATCTCTTTTCCAGTAGTAGCTTCCACCGATGAGCTTTGTCCCATTGTACGGCGTGTCGTCTCAGCACCATGGGAGAGACGTACTACGTGTACATCTTCTCACATGTGTCACGACATGTGCCACAGCGATGCATGCATGCATGGGCATGATGAGGCCTTATCTGTTGCATTCGTATAGGCTGCCGAGTGATGAGCATATATCACCTAATCGACAGCTAGCGTATACGAGTACATACATTGCATTGTTCTCCGAGTTTCAGAAAAGATAAAACGTGTACACCATACGGATGGATGTATGGTTTATTGTTTGGTTTCGCGAACCGTCAACACACAGAAGGCCAGTGAAAATACTGCTGTGTTTCACTTGCATAAATTTGGGATCAGCTAGTAGCACAGGAAATATTTTCAGAAACGGACAGGCTGTTCATCTCTAGCTAAATGACACTATATATTATTAATCACTACTAACAGAGGTGGTCGAAAAGTCCGTCTATAAAAATAGATTAATGCCCTCTGAAAATTATGACGACTCGAACTTGTGACCCTACGGTCTCAACACTCACACGTCCTTACAATTGCACCACGAACTATTTGTTGTATATATAAGATTTTGTTTTTTTACAAATATTGCAACGTATGGAGTATTTTAACTACTAATAAATAAACTCAGATAAAAAAATACTTAACTACAAAATTTTAGATCTTGTCAAGCACTGAAACTTGGCATAAGCACTGAAACTTGGCATAGGATGTGTTTCTTTCATGATTGTTTGAAAAAAAAATCAAAAACTTGAATATCAAAAATGTGAAACAAATATTTGAGGCACTAAATAACTTCAAATAAAAGACTTACCAGCAGGAAAAGAATTCTATGTCAACATTTAAGATCATTTAGAATTTCAAAAAACTGAATTTCAAGATCTATAAACTTACTATACATATTTGAGATTCTAAAAGACTTCAAAGCAAAAAAAAGAAAAAAAAAGAAAAAGAAAAATTTAACTCTGAAGTTATAGATTGTATTACGTATACGAATGACAACTTATGTATCATGTCAGAGCATCTAAGATTGTTTGAAAATTTTAAATTTCAGAATCCCTAAACTTAAAATAATATTTTAGGACTCAAAACGATTTCAAATAAAAACATTTCAACTGCAAAGTTGCAGATTGTATTGAAAACTACAGCTTTGGTACGGACCATGTCAATATCTATAGTTATTTGAAAACTTTAAAATCTAAACTCTGTGAACTTAAAACAATATTTTGGGACTCTAAAAATAAAAATCTTTTTAGCAGTAAAGTTGTAGATCTTATCGAGAGCTACAATTTTGATATAGAGTTTATTTTTATCTAAGTTCATATGGAAGAGTTATAAATTATTTTTGGATACAATTATTTGTTGAGATGACATCTTAGGACGTCTGCCTCTGCTAGTAGCAATTTTCAAATATGGCCATCTTAAGATGCCCATCACTAACATCCATATACAGATATGAGCGTTTCTATGGTGATCCATCTTTGTTGATCAGTTATTTTTATAGACGTTTGCCTTAGGACTCCCGCCTCCATAAATGATATTTCAAGCATGAACATTTTCATGGAGGGCCTCCGACTATTGCGCAATTGTAATAGCAGTTGGCATAATAGATTTACATAGGCAGTAGACTTAATTTAACTACCAATGCATTTTTACGTGCTAGTTTATGTAAATACAAGCAGAATAGATATTATGTAGTCTCCATCTAGCTTGACAAACTCATGAATTATTGATCTATATGTTTTCATCCATATTCATAGTTTTTTGTATTTAAATAGTACCTATATGTATCTTCAGTGTACATATAGTTGAACCCTTAACTTGGACTGTGTTGGCTCTTGTTATAGCCCATATCTTGTGATGTATGAATCTAAATTTCAATTTTCGGATATAGCCAATTGAGCATTGCCTGAATTTTGTCAGGATTAGTAGCAACACCCTGGTCAGAGATCAGATTTTTTTAATCTTATTTACACAATATTTAATAACAACCACCCTCAATAAAATTTGTAGATCTTACCATTTTGGTCGTGCCAGTGGGGCTGGTGCGACTAAATAACGCTATCATGCCACATGCAGTGGCGCGATAAGATATTCCACATTGAATGTTGTTTCTGATGTAAAAAACCTTGCCACGCCACGACCGTTGGCAGGACAGTATGGTCTTGTCGTGCCATTGGGAGTGGTGTGACAAGACTCACCCGGTGGCGCAAAAATATTTAACCTTTAAAAAATCATAACTCTTCGATACCACATCGGATCAAGATTATTTTTATATGAAAATTGTAGACCTCAACGAGATCCATAATTTTCTAGTTTTGAGTTTTTTCATTTAAGAACTTTTAGATGCTCAAAAAAATAATATAAATTTTCTGCGGCATAATAATCACGTACTAGCTCTTGTTGCATTAGAAAACTAATATCTTTTTTATATGATGTCGATTGAAGATACTTGTTGTATTAAAGTTGTAGCACTCAATGAGGTTTACACTTTGCAGTTTCAAATTTTTACATTTGAGGTGGTTAAGATACTCGAGAAAATAATATGAAGTTTTAGCAACATATTGATTGTGCACCAAGTCTTATCAGTTCACAAACATTATATTTTACTTGAAAGGTACCAAATGAAGATACTTTTCGTATCAAAATTGTAGATATCAATGAGATCTACAATATTTTAGTTTTGAAGTTTTTCATTTAAGATTGCTAAGAAGCTTAAAAAATAATACAAAATTTAAGGGCATATTAATCTCATATTAATCAGTTTACAGGATATTAGTTTTATAATACGATAAGTGTTAGTACTCGATTTTTATTCGGCTCCCTCCAGATATTAGTTTTCTAATACGATAGGCGCTAGTACGCGAATATTATGCAGTAGCATCAGTTTCAAGGACAATGGGCCTTTGAACCGCCTGTAAGCATGGCTATGGTCCCAGCATGGGCCGCCTCCAACACCTTCTCCAAACGACCGTAGCCCGAACTCACCGCTCACGTAACACAAAATCCCTAGCCTCCGCTGCGATTCATTTGCCTGAAGGCACCATCGCATTTCAGCTTCACAACACCGCGTTTGGAGGCCTACTCCACCTCCAACCTGCTATAGGTAAGGCCGATACAGGTTCAGAGATTTGCCGCTTCAGCCACGAAAATTCATCCACGTATGAACTGATCAGCTGGGCCATTTCTGTACTGCTTCTAGGCGTTTCCCCTTCCCGGTCCCAGATGCAGCACCTCTCTAACCACCACAGGTACAACAGGGTGATCACTTTGCATTGCATGTCCTCCTTCAGTTTCAGAATTTCCTTACTTGGTGCTATTTAATTTAACTACTATGCGAGCAATGCTCATAGTTATGCTGCTTAATTTAACTAGTATGCGAGTACTGTTCGTACTAGTATCTAAGATTATCATTATCTATGCTCTTGTTTTCATCTGAAAATTGCCTACTTTCTCAACAAATAGAACCGACGGTGAAAATGCTATGGGATACAGCCAGTTTTGTAGTACTTAAATAGGTCAAAAAAATGCATGAATGTAATTCTAACTAAATTACTGAGATAGCAATGGAACAATTACCATAGCACAGGATACAGTGATGAACGTTTGCATACAGCCCGAGAGCGTTCATATTGTCACATTCCAATTATTTTGATAGCAAAAACAAGAAACATGTAGTTCAGTGTTCACCAGTGTACTATAGGTTACTACCATTTGCAGTTACATATACAACCAGACATTCATTGTGCAAGACTGTCTAGTACATCACATAGTGTATACACAAGGAGAGAGGAAAAGCAAATAACCGAGAAAAAAGAACATCATCATTCTTACGCGTACGTCTCCGGCGGCTTAGCATGTAGCCATGAAGCCATGAGCCATCAGGACGAATGTGGTTCCTGCTCCAGGTGCACCACAACAGGTTTGTTTTTATGGCCTTCAAGCTGGCGCTCCAGTACTGGCCTGAGTGCGTGGATGCAAGGTAAAGAACCTTTGATCAAGACTTGCCTGAGTGACGGCAGGTGGTCGTCGTCTAACCCCGAGAAATTAACGTCTGACGACCCAATAATCATGCTGTGAAGGTTCAGGCGCTCAAGATTTTCATCTTGTAATGTTCAGCAAACTTCACCTGTAATGTGGATCTATAAATAATCTCGAGAACCTTCAGATTGCCATGAGGTGGAGTAGATCTTGAACTGCTACTGCTAGCCCCATCCCCCCCAACAGTGTTTTGCTCCTCGCCAAACTGAAGCTTTCCTCCCTCTTGATCTTGGCACTTGCCGAAGTCAAGGCGCAGGGCAGCAAGCGTTCTTAGCTTCCCAATTTCCTTGATTTCCTCTGCTGTCAACAACGTCGCCGTCCGTACAGTTAGCTTCAGCAGCTTCCTCATGGCTCCTGCAGCAAACTTGACGCGTGGTCCGCCGGACCTGGTTGTGCAAGTGCAAGCAACCTCGAGGACCTTCAAACTGCCAAAAAGAAGGCCATCACGCTCACGCGGAGTCCGCGGAGAGATATAACTAAACCTCTCAAGGAAATCCAGATACGGGTCGTCATTATTCTCAGGCGCTGAGGCGGTAGACAACTGTTGCTCCTCACCGATCTGGAAATCCAGACAAGGGTCGACGAAGCCAAGGCACAGGGTATGTAGCCTTTTCAGCCTGCCAAGATGATCCATGCCGTCTAGCCTTATCGAACCATCCGTCTGCAAAGTTAACTGCTCGAGCTCCTTCATTGTTCCTTGGACGAACTTCACAAGCAAGCGGGCCTTGGAAACAACCTCGAGGACCTTGAGCTGGCAAAAAGAGTCCTGCGTAGAGGAGCTGGACGATGTGCCAACCACATCCTCTTGCTCCTGCTTATTGCCAAACTGGAGCTCGCCCTCTTGACGTGTGAGTGTGGCTGTGGCATGATACTCGTGGAAGCGAAGGCACATGGTACGTAGCCGTTTTAGCTTCCCAAGCTGCTCCATGCCGTCTAGTATAGTTAACGATGCCTCCGTCTCCAAAGTTAACTGCTCAAGCCCTTCCATGGCTGTGGCACCCTCAGGAAACTTCACACTGAAGTTGCCCATGCAAGCAAGATGGAGGACCTTCAGCTGGACACAGGGACCCAAGTCACCCAACAACAAACTGCCCCGAGCACTGTCGACGCGAATGCGTAGAGTACGCAGCTTTTCCAGCACCCGGAGGAGCTCAAGGCTTGCACTCGTCAACACCCCGCCCCACACTGACAAGGACTCCATGTGTCTGTGGCCCGAGACGAGAGACCAGAACTCCCTGCTGTTTTCCTTGGCGAGCCCGTACACTCCAAGCTTGCACAGTTTTGTAAGCTTCTTCACATCTCTCAGAATGAACTCGCCGCCTGATGCATTGGCGTTGACGACGCTCAGCGTGCGAAGGGCCTCCAACTTCTCAATCCCAATCGGCACCACGACGCCACCGCCGCCGCCGTCGCCGCTGCCATGTTGTGGAGCTTCTGGGCATCCCCGAAAACTGGGGAGCCAGGATGATAGGTGCTCTCGCGCTCTCCTCCACCTTGTTGCCTCGTGCCTGTCCAGGGCACCACCAACTTGACCCAAGTGCTTGCTGTTGCCGGCGCAAATGTTCTGTAACTTGTTCAGCTTGACGATGCTTGGTGGCAGCTTGGCGACAGAGGTGTCTCTGATATCCAGAGTCTGGAGCTGCCTCAGTTCACCCAACGAATCTGGCAGGCTAGAAACTTCCTTGCATCCTCGAAGGGACAGGTACTTGAGGCGAGGCAGCATGGACCCGATTTGCTTGAAGCTGTGATCCTGTACATCTATTTTTGAGGTTCCCTCCAGATCAAGCACCCGAAGCACTCTCATCTTGTCAGAGATGAAGAATGGCTGCCACTCTCCAGACACTGTCAGGGACCGTAGCCGGGACAAGTCCAAGCTGTTGAAGTCGAACTCGTCCCGCTCCCAGCTGCTCCGGATGGCCAGGTGCCGTCCCATTCCCGTGGGCTGTGTGAGCATGTTGGAAGCACCAGTCCCCTCCAGTATGGACACTTCCAGCGGAAGGAAGGTTCTCTCTTCCATTTGACGCGAGATGATGTACTCGAGGAACAAAGAGTTCACTTGACATGATGATGACTTGTTCCTTATGGCATTGCTGGCACCCGCAGTCTCACCACCACCAGGACCAGGAGCTGGAAATGGAAATGGAATCGCCTGCATGACGCCAAGGTCGACAAGCTTGTTGATGAGCAATTCGGCTTCCTCCAAGCTATTCCGGTGGGTGCCCCCCCACGACCCCGAGAAACCCTCTGCAGCCCACCGCCTGACCAGACGTTTCCGCGGAATAATGCTGCCCCGAGGAAAAATCGACAGGTAGAAGATGCATTTCTTGAGGATATTCGGGGAAGCATCAAAGTTGGAATGCAGCCAGGCGAATACGCCCTTTAAGCACGAGAAATCTGTGTTATTCTGCATCTCGTGCATAAAGTTGTTATTCAGAAGCCTCATCTCCTCCTCGCGATCTTGAATACGTCGTTTCTTTGCCACGTGGCCAGCTAAAGTCGTAATAAATTGGGGAAGACCGCTGCACATGGATATGAGACGCCGTAATCCGTCAGCTGAAGGGTTGCTTTCATCCTCCGTAAATGATGCCTATTTTCATCCAAAAAGTTCAAAACAAGCATTAGTTCAACTGGTACTGCAACGCTCATTGCAAAATCCAACTGATACAGACGCAAACTTCAACGACAAACGTAGCAGTGTAATGCGGAGTAGCACACTAATATAAATTGCAATTTCTGGGCACATAGAAATATAAAAGTATAATTACAAAAGTAAATTTATTTAACTAAAATTTTAAAACCACATTGAGTACAAACACTACAGAATATTTGAAATCAATTCAACTCTTTTTTCTTAGGTCTGTCGTCAACTTTGCCATCTGAGAGATGTGTTGTTTGTTTTTATACTACCTAAAAGATCATGGATAAATGTAGCATCTTACTAATACTAATTAGGGGTTTCACGTTAATTCTCACTCAAAAAGCACTCGAAGAAAACTAAATTCTACAAAATTTTAAAATAATCAGAAAGATCTGGCCTTTAATTTTATAGAATCTAACCATCATCATTAATAATAGTCACTGGATCTATTACTTATGTTCTACAAAAACATTACCTACCTGTGCTATTATGAAAGGATTTAACTAGCATTCCACGAACTTGTCACGAGTTCTCATCCAGGTTCCGGTACTTTTAAATTTCATTCAACTCTCTAAATTTGTCATGAGTTATCATCCTAGTCCCGGTACATGCAAATTACACATTTAGGTCCTAAAGTTGTATTATTGTACCATTATGGTCATCCACCCCTACGCAAGCTGTCATGGGTTCAATTCATGGCAAGAGTTAGAGATCCTATCGGTGGGTTGATGCGTGCGATTTCGATGGTTTAAGCACTCAAGACACAAAGGACCTATCTTGGTTGCAGTGGTTTCTTTGTGTTAGAATTTGGACGTCGAAACCCTACGTCAAGAAGTGGTTTCTTTGTGCTAGAATGCTTAATCGAGTTCTTACAATGAGGGAGAGAGAGCCAGTAGGAGAGCGCTAGCTAATGATAAAGGGTTTGATCTGTCTTTCGATGACTTATCGATTAATCCCCCCATACAGGACCTTGTGCCCACCTCATATAACGGAGGGCACAAGGCACACAAGTAGAATGGTTCATGGGGGTTCTTCTAAGGTTTTGAGTCCTTATTCTTCAGCTTGGTGTAGTTGCTGGACACCGTCCCTCTTTGATGCTTTCATGTAGTGAGTCAATGATTAGTGGGCTCGAAGTGTGCCTTGCTCTGGCTTTTGTCATGTTTCGTCATGCGTCGAGTGTGACCCTAAGCTAGGAGTGGTTGACACAGCCTCAAGAAGGTGAGGGAAAAGAGTGCCAACAAAGCCTGCCACTCTGTGACTCTGCACCCATGTCAGGTCTGTGTATCTGTCAGATTGCAGAGGAATAGTCTTGGTGTCATTCAGGATGGGAAGCTCGGCCAAGGGCGTACAGCGACCCTTGTGGCCTCTCATGGTCGGCTGATGCCTATCAGCGTCGGTCAGCACCTCATCAAGGTTAGTAAATACCTTTCATAGTTAGGAACCCTGAGCCTTGCCAATCCCACAAGTGCTGGGGATTCGGCCATGGCTCTTCTCTCTTGGTCTATCTTCTGGAGGCTTGAGACCCTTCTTGAAATGGGCCATTTTGGGCCTATCAGGCCTTTTAAGATTATGCAAAGTGTGCATGCGAGTGCACATGATGACTGTAGCCCTCGAGCCCCTGGTTGATTAGGAAAATCAGCCAAGTGGTTAACCATACTGTCATGGTGCTAATTCGAGGATAGGTAGCACCTTATTATTTATTCACCAGGATCGCCAAGCCCCTCGCAATCTCCCGAGCCATCTCTGGGATGGTAGCGAGGAGATCTTTCCTTTCCCAAATGTTCTTCCGGTCGAAGCACGGCCGTGTCCGTCTGAGGATGTGAGGATCATCGACATGACTTCTTGGTCGGGTAACATCCCTAGTGAGCTCAAATTGTTCAAGAATGAACATGGGCCTGGCCTATCCATTGGTGGGAGATCGGTTCTGAGACTACCTGAGGCACCCTGCTTGCCTAGCTCGTCATGGGTCCAACGACTCGCCTTGGTGCCAACACATTGTTTGGTCTCCCACCCCGCCAAGGGGCTAGGTAGCGTGAACCCATAGACTCAAAATATACATTATTTGACGACCGGGGCATTCCACCAAATGGGCTAAAGGTTGCTAGTAGGCCCATCGTGTTGTTCCTATCGCTTGCTTATATACCTAATCCGGGCGGCCACGTGCCATCTGGCTGGCTTCCTTTGTAACCTTTGGTGCCGTGGGCTAGAGGAGCCCCTAATCCCATCGTGGGGCCCTTTGTCGATGGGTAAGATGTGTTGTCACATGCATTCCACTCGTGGGCACATAGTCTTTTGATATTCCTTGGTTTCGGTTCCTGGCTAGGGGAGTTCACGCACAGCGGTACGCAAAGCCCCGTGTGGAGTGGTCGCTTTTTTTTTCGATCTCAATTTGAGCCGCCCACATGTGCAGCCTCTTGGGTGCACAAACTCGATGTCGGCTGGTCACAAAGAATTCTTAGGGGCGGGACACCTCAATCCGCACACACAGGCATGTGAATGGCATGAGCGACTAGGAGAGAGTAGTTGGGCTATTGCGTCATGGCATGGAGCATCTCACTTTGATGCGACAAAGCCCCTCGTTCGGGGAGTTTAAAAGGTAGGTCGGAGGAAAGATGAACTTTTCTCACCTAGTTGCACGCACCTTCCCGTCCATGTTTTAGATCCCTTGTTCTTGTCGCCGCGCTTCTTTCACCAATGTAATGGCGAGTGAGAAGCTTCCATGGTGAATGCGGAGAAGATCGCAGAGCTGGTGTGGTGGAAGATACTTCATTCATAGGAAGAACTCGGGTGGAGGCCGCGTGGCCTGTCGGAGGAGGCACTTTTGCCTGGAGTAGGGGATTTCGTTGCTTTCGTCCCCTTCTATCTCGGTGGGCTTAGTTTTCCAGTGCACATTTTCCTTCGAGGACTCCCTTCACTTCTACAGGCTTCGGCTCCATGACCTCACACCACATAGAGTCACCTACCTTGACATTTTTGTGACATTGTGTGAGTGCTATCAGGGGGTCAACCCCATTCCACACTCTAGAGGAGGATCTTCTGTTTATCGATGAAGAGAATGAATGGAGTCCTTAATTGAGTGGGCACTAAGGGCTTTCAACTATGCAACTTGATGAAGGCGTGCTACCTCGACCCCTTATTCCTGTCATCCGAAAAGGGATGGCATCGGGAGTGGTTCTACCTCTCTGATTTCGAGGCATCGCTGCTCCACATTTTCCATCGGAGTCCAGTCAGCGTGCCGGGGGAGAGGATGCAAGTGTGGCAAAGGAGCTTTTAGACAAAGTTAGGAGATTGTAGACCCAAGGGTTGATGGGGCCCCTGGTCATCAAGTCATTCCTGGTCCATTGGGGCCTGCCCCTAAAATTCTAGAGCCATCCTCTGTGGGATCTCACCGACCTAGAAGGCCCGACGGTTGAGGCAAATACATCATTCATTGCAGCGAGCTCGGTCGCTTGATACAAATTTCATTGGGGTCTTTGGCGACGGACCTTGGCAACGGCTCAGGACCCACGCCTTTCATGGTGGTTAATCCTACTCCAACCAACCATCCCTTCTTGGGTGTGGTCTCTAATCCCCTACATCCTTCCACGACAACAGAGGTAGAGGGTTCGAGGGCCAAGGGCTGTTCATTCGCTCTAGCTCCCCCGTCAACATAGTGTCATTTGCTCGAGGAGCAGAGTCCCGCTCGTGCAGGAGAGAAGTGTCCTCGAGCAGCACCTTCCATCAAGGAGGTCCCCACATGTCCAAGTAAGGGCCTGGCAAAGCCCTTCATCCCCAAGGTCCTAGTCATTGACAGGTACGCCGAGGGCAATCCACTGTTTTCTCCACAACCTTTGATTCTTCTCACAATTATTGGCTTGGCTTTGTTGCTTGCTGGGGTCCTTCGCTAGACCATGGGTATTCTTCAACAAAGTTGGCATCCCAGGACATTGGGACGCTATGCACTTCATATGGGTCGAGCTTGGTGCCAAGCTTGGAGCCACAGCACATTCATAGACACATTGTGCCCTTTGATTGTTGAAAAGTGCACACCATCGAGGGGGGTTGGTTACTCTCGCTTAAACCATACCCGAGTCATCCCCGAGATATAGAGCGCCCTAGAGCTAGCAAAGGTCATGGCCTTATGTGGGATTGTTTGTTCCAAGTGGCATACTTGGTGTCCTCGATGGGAATCCTTGAGGTTGCTCGATCTCGGGGCTATCTCCGACGAGAAGTGAGAATGTCGCGTTGATGGTGGCAACCGTGTAGGATCCCCGAAAGTGCTAAGGGCCTTTCTAATGTAAGTTCTTCAAGATGAATGACTCGGTAGAGAGGGCGTAGTGGGACAATCTAATGGCGGTGCATGCCGATGTTTGCGAGCAACCCGAACACACTTTCGGGCATGTTCTTATTTGGTTTGGAGTGAATAGGGATGCAATGGAGCAGCTCGGTGATATCGCACCAATTGTCTTGGTAAGTATCTCGCATCCGCTCTCATGTCTTCTGCCCCTGTTGATTATGTCGAGAGTTGTTGTTGTCATCCCTTCCCTTCTCGGGATCTCATTTGCATCACAATGGTGAAACCCAAAATAATTCAAACGAAGAACTGGTAGGTCCATTCCTTTGAGCTTGCAAAGAGGAATGCTAAAATACAACTATTGTAGGTAGAGTCGGGTGACAACAAAGTGACTAGTAGTGGTGGAGCCTGGATTGTGACATGGAGGCCTTGACTAGGGGGAGTGGTGACGTGATGTGGGCGCCGGGGGTGGTGATAGTGGCAAAGGTGGTGGTTTAGGAGGTGGCAACCATGGAGAGAGTAGCACGATTGGCTATTGCAGTCGTGGCCAAGGTGACACACTAGAAAGTCATGACAAAAAGGTGGTTCATGAGATTGCTTAGGTTCATGTCAAGTCATTGAGGGAGGCGCTAACGTCCAAGGTGGTAAGCAGGTGGCTCTCTTGAAACTTGCCCAAGCCTAGAGGTTAGTCGAATGTGAGTCTCCCTTATCGCCCAATTCATCATGGTTCTCTAGTTTGTTGTTATGAACTTGGTCAATAGGTTGTAGTAGCATAGTAGCAGGTCTAGACTAACAGGGAATCGAACATTGGTTAGAGAGAACTTGAGGCCAGTTGTGAATTTCCATGATTTCCTCATGCTTGCTCTTCCTAGTTACCTAGTGTTTGATCCTGCTTGTTTTCATCGCAAGCCTATAGTCAAAGCTAGAAAATGAGCGGGGGAAGGTCTAGTAGCTCGCGCATGAGTTCTAGATATGGATAGGGCCCGCTCGATAATGAAGGGCATGCTCTACCTTAATGAGTCATGCTTGTCTCAGCAGGAGGTGATCTTGCATGATCGGACATAACAACTGTGGGCTTTGAGCACCGTCGCGCTCAAGGCTTGCAAAGCTTCTTTTCTCGAGGGTGCCTTAGAACCATCATGGCATCATCGTGGAGCATCTATGCTTCATGTCGGATCGCTTCTGGTGTGTCATCGAGGATGCTATTTGCTAGGGCACCATTGCAGCCCTGATGGTGGTGAAGTTTATTTTCTGGTCTTGGACTTCTTGGAGGTTCGCCATAGCTTCCTAAGGGGGGCCAAAGCTAAGAACCTGGCCAAGAGTGAAAGTGCTACTGGCAGAGATGATGTCATTGCAGAAGTGCATGCAGCCCTCAGGGGCGATGACTCTAGCTCTGGTGTCAAAGATGGTGGCTTGAGCCATCCAAAATTGGTGATCATGCACGACGCTCCCCAACCTGGCGTACCAGGTATCACGGGTTTGATTCACGATAATAGTTAGTAATCGGATCAGGGGGTTGATGCATGCGGTTCCGATGGCTTAATGTACACAAGACATAAAGAATCTATCCTAGTTTGGGCATCTTAGAATTACATCCAAAGAAGTGGTTTCTTCGTGTAATAATTCTCAATCAAGTTCTTACAATGAGGGAGGGAGGTGGTAGGAAAGTGATAGCTAATGATCTAGGGTTTGATCTATCTTTCCACAACTTGTCGATCGATTCCCTCATAGGAGCCTGCACCCAACCTTATATATCGAAGGGCATAGGGAGTACAAGGAGAATGGTTTGTGGGGTGTTTTCTAGGGCTTTGAGTCCTTGTTCTTTGGCTTGGTGGCAACGCCGGACGCCATCCTATGTTGATGTCATGGCTGACAGTGCTGAACTGAACCTAACAACTCCTGCTATGCTCTGGTGCTTACTGTTAGTGGCTAGAAAAGCCGTTGCACCTTACTGGGATCATCTTCCTCATGGCATCCACTGCATGCTAAGGTCATGCTTGCATGAAGTGATACACTGATTAGAAGCCCCTGTGTGCCTTGGCTCCAACCATTTCATGTTGCGTCACACCTTGGGCATAACCCTCTGCCAGGAGTAGCCGACACAACCTTGCAGAGGCGAGGGAATAGAATCCCGACAAGGCCTAGCGGTCTATGACTCCGCATGTGTGTCAGAGAAAGTACATCTATCAGACTCTAGAGGAATATTCCTCATGTCGCTTGGGACGAAGCTTCGGCCAGCTCGCATGGTGGCCTTTGTGACCGTTCTTCATCTATTGGTGCCTGTCAGGGTCAGTTAGCACCTCTTCGAGGTCCGTTGATGCCTTTCGGGGTCAGAAACATCCTATGCCTTGTTGAGGCCCCAAGCATTGGGGATTCGATTGTGGATCTTCCCTCCAGGTCTGCCTTTTGGAGGCTTGAGCCCCTTTTTCATGCGGGCCATTTTGTGCCCATCGGCCCTTTTTAGATTATCTAGTGTGCGTGGGCCATTTTGTGCCCATCGGGCGTTTTAAGATTATCTAGAGTGTGTGCAAGCGTATATGAGGGGTGTAACCCCCAATCATGTGGTTGATTAGGAATTTGAGCCAGGGGTTAACCATACTGTCATGGCTTAGTAACCCTATGTTATGAATTCAACAACCACCGTCCTCATCAGCCACATTGCACATTGCCCGCCTTATTACTCGCGTAGCCATATAGTGTTGTTCCATGCTCGCCCCAGTACCTTGTGTCTATCTATGTTGCATCATTGGTGCCGTGCCACATCCATGTTGCCACGTTAGGCCATGTCATGCCTACCGTGCTACCATATTGTGCCTTTTGCGCCTGTCATGCTGCCATTATCTGTGCTACACTCATGCTAATTCTTTGCGGTGATGGGCCTACCATTGCCGAGGGATGTGAGGAAAGCTCGGAGAGTCAGGAACTGAGTATGAGGAGATGGCAAGGATGAGCATGAGCTCCTGCTCAGCGGGGGAGATGAAGGAGTGCGGCGGCGGTGGCGCACGCGGTGTTAAATGCGATTTGTCACGAGGAGGGGGCGGTGCCACAATGAGGTGGAGCAGGAGAGACTCAAGGGGAATCGAGAAGGGCCACGATGGCGAAGGCTTGGCTGGGACATTCGGTAAGCCAAGCATGGTAACAGCGACCATGCGGCGTAATAGGTCCTAGGATGCTATAGGTCTGCACATTGCTCATGAGCTCTCGCTGCACATATCATCTCCGTGCACTGCACCATTATGGGTGGATGGACATGGTGCAACACGATGTGGATGCATGAGTGTGGTGGGCACATGCAACGAAGTGTGGGGAAAGGGGATGGATCTAGATGCTATAATAATATAAGTTTAGGCAGTTGAGTGTATTTTGAAAGTAAGGAGACTTAGATGAGAACTTAGAGCAAATTTAGAGAACTAAATGTGCAATTTAAATGTACCAAGACCTAAATCAGAACTCGGAACAAGTTTATGGAGTTGAAAGCGCAATTCGAAAGTACCGAGACCTAGATGAGAATTGGGGACAATTTCGAGGACTGCTAGTGAAATTTACTCTTATGAAAAGCACATAACATAACCAGCTAAGTTCACATCTAAATTTCCCACCTCAACCATTATGAAAGATAATTAAAAAATAACCCCTAAATTTGTATATAAATTAACCATCGGATTTTTCATCTAATTTCCCGACCTCTACTATTATGAAAGATAATTACAACATCCTAAATTTGTATATAAATTACCCACCTCTGTCATTATAAATAATTCTAAATAGCCTGTTATATTTTAGTGAAAGATAATTTCGATATAAATGCCTATACCATAATGAGAAATAATTTAAAAGAACCCATATATTTTTTAATAAAAATACCACATCCCATTAGAAAAAAATATAAATTCTAAAAATTCTCCAAAAAAATAAATTCTAGAAATTCTCAGGAAAATCACAAACTTCTAGCCATCAATTTTGTTTTTAGTTGGTGAACCAGGAGATCCAAGAAACGATGGAAAACATACACATAGCAGTAGTTCTGCGCAAACACACCTTTTCCTCGAAGAGACGAAGGGCTGTATCCGCTTCGAGACCCTTAACTCTGTAAACTGTACTGTTTGAGCCTTGCGCACAATATGTGGCGATGCTCTCATTTGCGGTGATGACGACGACACAGGATCCATCCGGCAAGTCACTTGTAATGTTGTCATTTATGAAATCCCATTCTTGCTTGGACTTGAGGTCGTCGATCACGACAAGGGACGGCTCCAACTCAAAATAGTACATTCGTCTTAAGATTGGTTTCTTTCTGGCTCTGGGTGCTGCTAAAGGTCTCTGACATTGCAGTCCCGCAAAATATCCCGGCAGAGGCCGTCGCCGTTGAATGGATCAGATACCTTGGCCCAAGCCCGCCTTATGAAATCAGATTTGTTGCACACGGCTTTCATGAGTGTTGTTTTGCCAATGCCAGGAGGACCCCAGACGGAGATATGACGGCGCCCCTGGATCAGACGGCACCCCTGGATCAGCTGAAGAAGCCCATCTATTTCCTCGTCACGCCCAAAAAAGCCAGCTGAGTCGACGGCTTGTTCTTGTTCTCGGAGCCCCTTCTGTAATAAATAAATATATGATTAAGGTAGCAATATATTACTGGCGTGTCGGCAGATAAAACAACTTCTTTTTTTTGCATAAGAAATAATAAATCAACTTCTTAAAGGTGTCGTAACTCAAACTTGCACAAGAGAATACGATCCAAGCACTAAATAAGTATACTATAAAATTATACTCAACCCGTTCAAAATTATAAGATGTTTTGATATCTCTAGATAAATGAATTTTACTATGCATATAGACATAACGTATATCTAGGTGCATAGCAATTGCTATAAATCTAGAAAAGCCAAAACGTCTTATAATTTAGAACGGAGGGAGTAGTTTTTATGGTGTACTCCTCTGTCCAGTATATAAAGGCGTATCCACCTCTGGTCCAAAGACCAAGTAATATATTTAATTCTGTCTATATTGTGGGACATCAATAAAATGTGGTTACGCCTTATATTATTAGGACGGAGGGAGTATTAGCTAATAACACTAATCTAGTGTTATAAATATTGGTTCTCTTTTCTATACATTTGGTCAAACTTACAAAAATTATGACTCAAAGATAACCCGAATTTGATTAATTTGAGATGACAAAATATTTTATTGGGTCAGTGTTTCTGAGACAATGTTTCTCTCTAAAACATTAAATTATAACTACAAACTACAATAAATTATAACCGAGTAGTAACTCATATTTGAAATGTGTCTTTTATTTTGGTTTGTGTTTGTGAGACAATATAACTGTTTCTGTATTAAAAAAAACAATATATAACTACAAACTACACTAAGTTGTAGCCAAGCCGGAACTTATATTGTAACTGTGTCATTTTATTTGGTTGCAGTTATGTTTTTGAGGTCGAGTATCTTTGTCTCTCTAACTAAATAAATTTATAGCAACAAACTACACTAAATAGAAGCTGACTACTAACTCATTAGGGCGTCCCCAACAAGATGATTGTGCTAGGTATTTGAGTGCTGACAAGTTTAGAATCTGACGTGGAGGAGGGAGGAGGCTGAAAAGTGAACTCACTGGTGCTTCTAATCTTGCACCCTTCCCCATAAACATAGAGTCTGCCCCTCTCATAGCTTTCTATGTTTGCATGTGACAGCTTCTTACTTTTATTTTTTTATTTACTCTCAAAGTCACCTTGTAGAGGCCCTTAGGATGTCCACCTAGGCGGTCATCCACATCAAAAAAATCGTCGGAGAGAGACGAGACGGGCGTTTGGACGTAAGATAAAATAAAAAGAAAAGCTCCCAGCCTGCTGCAAGGGGTTTTACTACACCATGAAGAATCCTATTGGCTGTATATCTGCTACATTAATGATTTTGCATGTCATGCACATGCCAACCAACGACACAGATCAAGGCACGGAATTTGCGGACGGGCAGAGACATGGGCTGCGCTATGTCATTGGAACTCAAATCGTCGGCTCACGTGGACGTAGACCAAATGAAAAAAGAAACATCGATATGTCCTGGAAACACGGAATAGGCAGGTTTCATTGGAACCTGTGCGAGACCAGTGACGAAACATCGATAGGGCTTCGGTTTTCTAGCCTTCTCTACACACGTGAGATCTAATGCACAGTTAGCAAGTAAATCGCCAGCTTAAATCGACTTATTGGGGATGCCCTTATAAAATTGTATCTCGAGAGTAGACAATTACGTTTACTTTCATTTGGTAGGAAGGACACACACGAGCTGCTGTGGAGGGAGGTGAAAGCATTGGGATGTGCGCTGTGCTAACGTTTGCTATAGACGTGTGCTGAAGTCATTCTCTCTCTCTCTCTCTATGGGTGCCTTTGGTAGGGATTCTGTCGGTTTCAGATTCTCCCGAGATAAACATGGTGCAGGTACTGTAGCTACACTGTTGCTGGAATCTGTTTTCCTCTTTGCTCTCCCTCTCTCACTAGCACACAAGGAACCAAGAAGGCAAAAAAAAAAAAAAAAAAAAAAAAAAAACTAGCGGCTCCAGTAGCTCCTTGGGTGTCTTGTGAGACAGAGGGAGAGGAGAGACAAAAAAAAGATTCCAGCAACAGTGCCTCCACAGATGCTATATTAGGGGTTTCGTAACAGGAGGAATCCCTACCAAAGGGACCTTATATATAAGTACTATTCAGTTTAATTATTTATTGTTCAGTTTATTTATGGAGACAGATGGCGTACGTGACATGTAGAATAAAAAAGATTACCGAGTCCAGGGCATTTACCTCATCATGGCAAGAATAGAAGATACGAGCGGAGTGATTAGCTGAAGACTGCTTGAGCAGAGACACTCGGTACGGCTTCCGGGTACAGAGCCTTGCGATCCCTTCATGGTGCGTGGACACGATGATCCGGCTCTTATTCTTCCTGTTTGGCAGGTACGTCCTGACGGCATCCCACTGCTCCATGCTGGACGGCATCCCAAACTTGCTCCATGCTGGACACGCCTTCGAGGACGATCAGGTATTTTTATTTTTGTCGACCATACGTATTGACGAACGTGTTTATTTTCGACGGTAGATTGATTTCCTCCAACTGCTTCATCATTCGTGAACGCCTGATGATCGACGAGATTGATTTCCTCCAACTCTTCATCACGTGAACGCCTATGATCACGTTTTTATCTTGGCCTTAAGAACTGAGCCACCACGCTGCGGATGAACTCATGGGGGTCGAAAGGGTGTAGCAGCTTCACCCAGGCACGGAATTCAAAGTTGCCGAGGGTTTTTCTATCCTCGTAGAAAAACTGCCTTACGACAGATATGGTCCCAAGGTCACCTTCTGTTGCACAAACAGATATGACTCGAAGATCGTCGTCACCCAGATTGATAACCGTTTTAAGATTAGTGATGGAAGTCTTGTTGTTTGGTGCGTCGGGTGTGAGGACGTTGAATGCCTTTGTGGTGGGAGTGGGAGGGGACTGGGAGTGGGACTGCGGCTGGGAGCAGCGGCCTCCTGAGCGGCAGCCGGTTTGGAGCCGCTATCGCTGATGAGGTTGTAGCGCATGTTCCTCTGGCCCACGTCCGTGACCCGGGCCTTGAGCAGCGTGATGTCGTCGACGGCTTCATCTACAGGCAGCGCTGCTCTTGGCTTGTTGCTCCAGGGGAAGGGGAAGGGGCAGGAAGGCAACAGCCGGAGCCACCACGATGAGCGCTGGTTCGTGTCCAGATGGAGGACGAAGTCAATACAGTCCTCCACGTCGTAGGACAGGTCGCGGACCTGCCGCACCCACGTCCTCACCACATGGTTCCGGATGCGCTCCCCGTCGGCGGTGTCGAGGAAGGATTGCATCATCTCGAACTCGCCGGTGATGAATACCAGGTCACGCTCCACGATCTGCCACTGTTCTTCCTCCTCCTTGATGGCCGTCTTAACTTTGTCGGCCACAAGCTGAACCGCCGTCTTGGAGATCTCAATGGCGAGTTCCGCCATTATTATATTGGTGTGGATCTTTCTCTCGGCTTTCTCTGATGTGCTCGCTTGCGTACTTGTGGTACGTACAAGCTACCTAGCCAGTGCAGTGGCAGTGCTGCTGCTGATATCCATCAGAAATACTATAAGCGATGAGCGTCGACGACGAGGGTGGAGTATCTGAAGATGGGGTTCATCATGGAAAGGGGAATCAGGCATTAAACAGCTAGTAGGTAATTATTAAAGCACGCATTGTTAATTATTAGAAATTCTTACCAGCTAGACAGCTAACTAGGTGTCTTCGCGCCGACGTCGCAACAAGCATAGTCACGCCCCATTTGTTTATTTTGGAACAGGCCTTTCTGGGGGGTCGTTCCACCTGGAACGAGTTGAAAACTGGATTAAAATGGCCAGGATCGAAACCTGGTCTGACGATGCCGAACGAGCCCTTAAGCTGCGGATCTCAGCAACTCGGTGGTTATGCTTGAGTCGACTCGAGGCTTGGCCGCTCAAGGAAGAAAAGAAGGAAAAGTGCTCAAGGTCAAGGATCAGCTGCACCGGAGCGCCCTCTGTAGACGAGCTGAGAAGGAAACTTAAATAGAATGAAATGCTGGATGCTGCGTCGGCTAGCTTTTAGAGATGCGCGTGTAGGAAACATGCAATCTGAGGCACCCTACCAGTTTAGGCCCACTTTGTCAGGGCTTCAAAAGACTTTAGCATATTGCTATAATCTCTAGAGATCCAAAGCCAGTAAAGTTAAAAATAAAACTGATTCCAACAACTTTTTTCATTTATTTAAGGTGTGAAGTGAGAAAGAAAAACTAATGTAAACCGTGCAATCAATACTGTTGTTATAGTGAAGAAGCTAAAGCCGCTTTAAGCTTTGACTCATAAAGCGTTATCACATGTAGAAAGTATAAAAGGTTTGTTAGAATTTATGAAGTCTAGTTCCTCTAAGTGGATACATAAAAATTCTAATAAATCTCAAAGGCCTATACTATTTTCTCTAATGGCCTTTAATATTTGAGTAAAGGTAGAAGGTGCAACATCAATTAGTGCTGTATTGCTAATTGACGTAGACGCTGTGGTTCTCCTCTCTCCTCACTCCACTCACTCACTCTCATCTCCCTCCCTCTCTCCTCAAGTGAAGAAAGTAAGAACAAGTAAGAACTAGAGAGAGAAGAGAAAAAAAGAGAGAAAGAAAAGAAGAAAAAGAAGACCAAGGAGGACCAAGCATCATCATCTCAACGTGAAGGTGGAGATCGTCACCTCCATCTCCATCCTAGGGTGAGCCCAAGAAATCCCCTATTCATTCTCCTCAAAATCTTACCTTGATCCGTAACTCCTGATTTCACCATGCATGGATGGAAGAAGGTTGGTAGACACTCCATCATCTCAGCTGTAAGCTTAAGTTCCCCTCTCACTGAATTATCTCATCACTACTGCAATTCGCTCTTTGCCGAGTGCCAATCGGTTTGCCAAAGTTTTTTTTCGGGCACTCGGCCAAGGAGATCTTTGCTGAGTGCCAAACAAAAACATTTAGCAAAAAAACACCGAGTGTTTTCTTTGACACTCAGCAAAGAAGTCTTTGCCGAGTGTTTTTCTCTACACCGCAAAGACACATTTCAAAGCATATTTTGGAGTAGTAAATTAATTTAAATAGAAAAATTTTCAACAATAAAGTTGTATAACTTTTCAGATCTATAACTTTTATTTTGATTATTTCTTTATTTTACATAGTAAAATTAAATTTATTCACAAATCTTACGTATCTCTCTTGTAGTTTATGAAACTAGAAGAGAGAGATATATAAGATTTATGAACAATATTTCTATCACTATGTCGATGACCAAATGACCAAAATGAAAGATGTAGGTCTTAAGAAATTATACAACTTTGTAGTTAAACACTTTTTTAATTTGAATTAATTTTGCTAACGAAAAGTACAAATTTAATTTCTAAATTTAAAAATTTGTATTTTTCAAACGATCTCGATGGAAAACATCAAAATAAGAATTGTAGATCTCAAAAGTTATGAAACTTTTTAGTTGACAACTTTTTATTTTAAATCATTTTGTCAACGAAAACTACGTCCGAATATGCAAAAATTTAAAATTTGATTTTTTAAAAGTATCTCGGATGGGAAAAACACCCAAAATAAAAATTGTAGATCTCGAAAAGTTATGAAACTTTATAGTTGATAACTTTTTAATTTGAAATCATTTTGTTAACGAAAACTATGTTTGAATTTCTCAAATTTGAAATTCAAATTTTATAAACAACCTCGGATGGAGAAACTCCCTAAATGAAAATTGTAGATTTCAAAAAAGTTATGAAATTTTGTAGTTGATAAGTTTTTAATTTGAATTCATTTAGGGCCTCAAACAAGTAAATTTCACTTTCGGTTTAGTATAATGTTTGGGAATAGAACCGAATATAGACACATATGAGAGTATAGTGCAATGGTAGGGAGGCTCCGCGACGAGGCGTAGGTCGTGAGTTCAATCCGCCGGCCGCGTAGCTGCGAATTTTGCGCGAAAAATACTGCGAATCGCGGCATGGCCAGTGGGTTTTTGCGTTGGACAGTGTCGGGCGCTCGGCAAATGCTCTGCCGAGAGCCCGATAAAAGACACTCGGCAAAGATGGCTTTGCCGATCAATTTTATTTCGTGTGCCCTTTGTCGAGTGTGGCACTTGGCGAAGCCTTTGTCGAGTGCAATTAGGGCTTTACCGAGTGCCCCCGGCACTCGGCAAAAAACTTGATTTCCTGTGGTGCATGGATTCCTCAAATTTCTCTAATGGAAGTTATACGATTTTTGCTAGAAAATCTTGTTTTTGGCCCAATTAAACCTCTCTCGCACTTGGAAGCAAAAAGAAGCAAGATCTAAGCATGATCTCGGTGGCCCAAGGGTCACCCAAATCTCTTAGAGTTAAGTTACCTTGATCAAAGCTCATGAGTCTCTCTTTTTTTTCTTGAAACGGCTCAATCTTCCAATTAGACTCTCAAACTCTTGGTTTGTGACACCCTAGCCTGTTATAAGCCTGTTGTAGTTGTGAATGGCCCCGTGCTTGTGGCAGATGAAGAGTTGTGGTCGGTGGTACCACCTTGATAGTTTAGGAGGGGTAAGGACTAGCTTAAAATCCTTGTAGTTCCAAATGTGGCACCTCTGTGTTAATCCTTTTACGAAGCAAGGATGAAAATATAAGCAAGGTGCTATGCGAATACAAGCTCGTTCCACATGCGGAGCTATGGGCCATATAAGCAGATTTTTGGATGTTGGGTGTTATAGATGGAATTCAGAGCATGAACCCTTGCTGCGTGTGCCTATGGAGAGATATACCAAGGGGTGATCCCGGATGTGCATTTATGTTGGCGTCAACACTTAATAGGGTGAATGTAATACTCCAGCTCATTAGAATCCTGTTATAGTTATAAAGTTGGCCCATATGGCCCTTGTGGCACATGAGGAGTTGTAGTTGGTGGGTTTAATACCATCATAGATGGGTGAGCATTGTTGACGATGATTTCACCAACATTTGGTTGACCAAAATGTCCCAAAAAAGTGTCACATATGAAAGGACATATGCCAGCCATGTATGATTTTAGTTCAAATAACTTGGCTCAACATGTACATGTCTTATATTGGAATGTAGGTACAAAGTGGTTTAAAACCAAGTTTGGGGACCCAACCCCTTGAGGCCTCCACCGACATCGTCCTTCTACCGCCACATGATTAACACATGCTCAAATCATCTCAACCGTTGATCAAATGGTGGTTCAAGCTTAGTTTGATCCAACGGTGCTTGATGGAGGTCACACAGATCACTGATGTGGCGCTCGAGTAGCCCCTATTGCACCTCCATGCTATATATACCCCCCTACCCCTCACCCTCAAGTCATGACTAAGGAGGCAACCACTCTCTCATTAGATAGGCAAAGCCATGTTCTAGTAGTACTAGGCTATGCAACTAGGGAGAGAGTGAGGGGAGAGTGGAGAAGAGTTAGTTCTGTCTGGTGTCTTCTCCAAGCTGTACCTCAAATAATGCAATCTTCTTTGTAAGTAAACATCCGAGTTCTTTATAGTATTTGATATTCTGGTTCTGGTAAAGTGGTTATATAATTGATGTGCATGGTACATTGCTTTACATCGGTAGAGTGCTTTAGCTTTGGAACATAGTTAGAGTAGTGAAAGTAGTGTAGACGTGGTGTCTAGACTATATCCTGTGTAGACTACTTGTCACACAAATTATTTTTGTGGTAGCTAGCGTGGGCTGATAACCCTGTCTAGTCTTCATATTTCACCACATATTTTTTAGACAAGTTCTTTAAAAATTAGGGCTCTTGTAAAAAGGTAGCTTATTTGGGTAAGAGTTTTATCTCCTATTGTTTTAGTTTACGCCTCATGCATGAGGGTTGTGGTAAACACCTTATAGCTGTCTTATCTTACTAGATATCGCTGCTGCAAAAGAACATATCAACCGAAGTGTCATAAACTCCTTTGTATCATCATAGGATGGTCCTGACTCTAGTTAGTTCACTTCACGTTCCCTATGGAAATATGATATCTAGAATATTCTTGGTGAAGGCTACCTTGACAACTGTATGTTTATGGTTTATCCATTTGTCACCTTGGTGTCAATAAGGGCTAGCTTATAATCCTTGTCGTTCCAAAGGTAGCACATCTGGTTAACCCTTTTACATGAAGCTATTGGTCATAGAAGTGGCTTGATCCATGGCAAAAAAAAAAAATGACGTCGCCGAACTATTTCAGCATGTGTGGTTGGGCAGCAACGCTGGTCCATGCTATTGCCATTAGAGTTGCTTCCCCATGTAGACATCAATGACATGGGCACAGGATCTTGGTTTGCTCCATGTATCTTTACCTAAAAACCCCATGAGTTGTTTAACATTTTAGCATACATTGGAAATCCCCACCGCCTAGCCTCCAAAAAGGGCGCTTTGAGCCACCACATCGGACCGTGGATCCTCTGCCTCCATGGGGGATCCGTTTCCATTTGTAGGGGATACAAAATTTAGGTCAACCTATAGGGGATCCATAGATAATAGAATACTGTAAAATTTTTAAAAGGGACACTAACACAACCAGTCTAGAACAATGGTAAAGAGATGTCTTTCCTCGGTCCATGTCTCGGATTTGACCCCGATGTATGAGACTTTATTGGAAATTAAACCCCTACAGGACCCACATTAAAGTGCATGCCACACAAACCGTCGGGGTCCAAAGGTGCACGTCACATGTACACGTGACTGCGATGTGGGTCGGTCGGATAGAGAAATGACCGCATAGAGACTTACGACGAAGTGGCGTCCATTATAGTTCTAAAATCGATTACATATGAGTAATTGCAGGTCCCATAGGTATACGTCGAATGGATAAAGGACCGGTATACACTTATAACGAAGTGGCATTCATTATAGTTGTAAAACCGAGTGTCACATCGAGAGTAATTGGTTCAATGTCGGTGTTGTCTATTACAGTTCTAAAATAGAGCGTCCACAGATGAGTAGGGACAGTAGCCTGTGTGATCTATGATGATATACCTTGTGTTGTTCAATGACAAAATTTTGTGATGATATCAGGTTTCATTATTAATATTCAGTGCTCGAGGACCATCACCAATGTTCCATAAAGAAACATAAAAATTCATCATAGTTATGCGCAATATTACGATATGATTTTGCTTCATTCGTCACTAAATTTTTCATCACAGTTCTTCATATTTTTACTAGTGTAGAGACATTTGCGTTGGCAATTTGACAATCATCACCCACTGTTTTTTGTAGATCTACAAGTCTACAATGAGAAAAATTCTAGGAGGAGGTTTTGGATGCCAAGAAATCTCTTTTTTGTGGATTTTTTGACAATGTCAAAGCTCATGATGATTACTTCAGACAAAGGTCAAATGCTACAAGACTACTTGATGCAACTACATTGTATAAAGTTGTTAGTCCAATCCGTATGTTTGCATATGATCTACCAACTGGCTCAGTGGATGGTATAGTGAGAATTAGTAGAAAGCACATTAATTGAGGCCTTCAAGCATTTTGTTAGAGCTGCAGTATTCGCCTTTGGAGATCGATACTTGAGGTTGCCAAATGATGAGATACTTGGAAGCTGTTGGCCTAAATTGAGAGGAGATGATGGCTGGGCATGCTTGGTTGAATAGATTGTATGCGTTGATGGTGGAAGAATTGTCTGGAAGAATTGTCGTACAAGTTGGAAAGGTTATTACTGAAGACAAGTTAATGGCCCAACTACGATCCTAGAAGCGGTGGCTTTTAAAGATTTTGGATCTGGCATTCATTTTTTGAATATTCGGGCTCGCTCAATGACATCAATGTGTTGTAGAGATCACTGGTCTTTTAAAGGTTAGGTGCATCGTGGTTGTGGTTGTATTTGAGTTTCTCGTTGATATGAAAATTTTGATTATTTTGAACTATGAGGTCTAGTATTTTGATTAGTTATGTTTGAATTATGTTGTTTAAATCATAATTGGATTTTTGAAAGTATTTGTGATGTTAAATTTATTTTTTCATGAAGCATGCATATGCAATTGAAATACTTTTAGTTAAATTGCGGAGGCAAAATGAAGATCACAGAGGGTAACATGCATCTGTGTGAAAATAAAATGCAAGGACTAATTTAGGTAGCACTACTGGAAACAACAAAAAGGGCCTCTTAAAAATAGTTGGGTACCTAAACAAGAAAGTTGGGGCTTGTTTTGGGTAGTATTACTAGAGATGATCATTATCAACAATTTTTTTACTCATACTCTAGACTAATCGAGATCTAAAAGAATCTAAAACAGAAATAGGAAGATATTGATTTATATTGTTTACGGAGTAAATTTTTTGTTGAGCATCATGGTTGGATTACATAGAAGTACAATGTTTATATTAGGAACAAAATAACCTCCCTTATAGATAAGTCAAGTTAGATTACAAATGATCGTAATCTATCATATTTAAAGTATCACGCAGTCACAGCTGGAGGGTGTAGACAGTGAGACACACTACCATAGATATAGAGCCGCCCTTACAAATATTTTTTTCAGAAACCATGATTTCGTGATCCAAAAATAGCAAAAAGAATTTTTAACCTAGGGAGAGGGCCCTTTTCCTAAAGTATAAGAGAGATAAATAAAATTTATGAACAACGTTACCATCACTTTGTCGGATGAAAAAATGACCAACATAAAGTTGTAGATCTTGATGACTTCTGCAACTTTTATGTTTATGACTTTTTTTAACAGAATCATTTACTTTTTAAAATCTTGTTTCAAGTTGCTATTTTTAAAATTCAAATTTTCAATTGGTAAACCAAAGTCACGTAAAAAGATGTTACAAATAGTTGATGTAACAACACATTAAATTTATAGAGAATGATTTTAGAAAATTTATGAAAAAAATCATCAGATTTAAAGTTAGTACGAGAGAGAAAGACTAATTACCAATTTTAGCCAAAAACTAGAAAGAGAAATCAGGGTTCTTCAACAATTTAAAAGCTGAAGTTCAAACTGAATTTTAAAATAGAAAATGATTTCAACTGAAAAGTTGTAAACAGCAATGTTACATAACTTTCGAGAATCTACAACTTTTATTTTGGTTATTTCCACTCTTTTGATGTCGTTTAAAAAATTTCATATTTAAGTGCTTTATTTTTACTATTCGGCATGTATTTATTGCGACGACTCATACGTAAAACGTCCTTACAAATTGGATTTATAGGGGGACGGCTAATAACACAAAGCAGCTCTTTACAAATGGCCAACTTGGTAGAGAAAAGACTTTCGTTCGGACTTTAATCTTGGATAGAATTGAATCCGGGATAAATGTGAGCATTAGTCCTAGATCTAACTTTTTAAAGCATCGGGGGGCCTTTAGTCCCGGTTGGTAACACCAACCCAGACTAAAGAGTTCCATATTAGTCATGGTTGGTGTTTCTGCAACCCGGGCTAAAAGAGCCTTGGCCTTTAGTCCCCGTTTAGTAACACCAACCCGGAATAATGGTAGACCCCTTTAATCTTGGTTTGAGACATTTAACCCAGACTAAAGGTACCTTTGGGTCCCAGTTGTGTCTCAATCCGCATTGAAGGTGCTTCCAAAGTGAATCTAAAAGAAAGACGATCTTATTTTTGATAGATATGTTGTGGGGTTGAGATGGTAAAGCATGTAGGAGTTGAAGTGGGAGGTCTTGAGTGTGAATCTCCACGGCTACATCTTCTTTTAATCCCAATTACGTAGTCCCGGTTTCAAAAATCAAGACTAAAGGGGGATCGAAAACTAGGATTGAAGCCTGATTCTCTACTAGTGGGATTTTGTGGAGGTGGCTCGTTTGGAGACCATCAATATAGAGCCGCCCAGAGAGGCGTTGCTACGAATCATTTTCTAATAATGACAGCGAAGTTGAAACCGAAAATTGTAAGCTGACGAGCTAACCATCGCGGCATATCCAAGTCTTCACACGCAGGAGGATTGGCGCATGGAGAGGCATCTCCCGCTCCCGGCCGTTGTGGGACCGACGCCTGGCTCCTGCATGGCGCCAGCTTGATTAAGCCGTCGTGTTTACGCGTCTGACTGACGTAATCACATGCACGCATATTTTTTTACATTATAAAGACAAGCCAACTGTATAGCAAGCCAAGCCAAGCGTAAGGTATACGCGTATTTTTTTCCCCTGCTCCCGGCTACTTAGTCTCAAAAATACTCAACGAATTGTATTGCTCAAAACATTATATCACATTACTAATAAATTTTCATTGCGGATGTTGTGCCCGCAGCGAAAACCGTAGAGGCTGCTTAGCAAGGTTGTGGTCCTTTATGCCAGTGATGACAGAATCCGAATATATTCTTACAATAACATGCACAAGGAAAGAAAACCCAAAAATCTGCCTAGAGCAGCTGCATCATCCCATGAAAGGGAACAGTAGCAGCAATTCATGTAGATTCTTTTGTGCAGTAACACTAACCCTCAAGACGGATGACCACAACCTGTGGTGGAAACCTATACTCACACGTGTAGCGTACCGGCCGTATATGAGGGCCCATGCATGCATCGGTGCGAAAGGCCGTCGAGGCATCGCCATCGGAGATGCCGCGAAGTGTCACATACACTTTATAAGCGCCATGCATCGGGGCCGGTGCGAAAGTTCTCGGCATCGCCATTCGGCCGGGGATGCCGCTTTGGACCATGGCCACATGGGGGTTGGGCGCTTTTGCTGTTCCATATTCCTTATTCCTTAAAGCATGGAGAACTGGCACTGGCTCGTTTGGTAGAGCTCTTCAGCCGAGTCGAAAAAAAAAGCCGAGAGCGACGCAAACCCAGATGCCCACCTCCTTTCTTAGCGAATTGCCGGCCGATACGCTCTGGCCTATCTTCAAAAAAAAATATTCCTGGTAGCCCATTCTATCTTTTTAAAATATTCCAGGTAGCCCCAGTGGCATTGACGCAGCAACTGTAAAAAAGAAAAACAGTTCCAGTTCTGCTTTTTAAAGTTAAATAAACATTCCCAGTTTCACCAGCTCAGATCCACCAAAATATGTCACAAATTCATGAAATTCGTGAAGCTCCCCAAGCGGTGCTCTAAAGTCTAATTCAAAAAGTTGATAAAAATTTATCCACCACTGCCACTGGTTATATATATATATATATATATAGGATCCCGCTTATTCACCATACACTGTAAATAACTATTCAACGCTAAACGTAAATTTATTATAGATTATTCCCACAAAGTAAAATCGTCTAAGACCAGCCTTTCCTAGCACCAGAACCGTAGAATCCTCTTCCGCAACCGTAAACTTTATTACCAATTGACCATAATTACCCGTAAGTTGATCTAAGAGGCGGCAACTTGATATTTTTGTGCGTTTAGCCTGTAACAGCCATCTAGTAGTAAAAGTCCTTTTGCTCCTGTAGAAACGTAAATCTAATACTCGTAACCACTCTCACATTCCTCTCTCACAACTGTAAAGTTCATCTCTCAGTCACTCATGCAAATTTTCGATAACAGTAAAAAAGTTTCATCGCAATATTTTTCTGAGTTATCTTCCATAGAACCGTAAAAGTTTCATCGCCCTCAAGTCTAAAAGACTCACAAAAGTTAATTTTGCAACCGTAAAAACCGCTTTTTTGCAGTTCATTACGCGCTTCAAAAACCACCGATATCAGTCCATGTCAAATCAAAAATCAAAGGCATTGTGTCAAATCATGCCCTGTGATGTCGCGCATGCATCTCCTCCATTTACTGCTTTTGTTAATTTGTTTTAATTAAGATAATTACTGTTTTTATATCTCTATGCCAAGATATGCCCATGATATCAAATTACGT
>JADLZL010004982.1:0-12103 GCA_015844335.1 Chrysopogon serrulatus | reverse complement strand
TACCTCGTGGGCTTATTTCTATGGAGCTACCGCGCAGGCCGGGAGCCCGGGACACGAACACGAACGCTGGGTGGCTGGGCCACGGTGTCCGTTTCCTTCTCGGCGTGAGAACCTGTGACGAGAGTGGGCTACACAGCCCCGGGACACCCCCCGTTCCATGCGTCTGCGTGTGCGAGACCGGCCGAAGCCTGCTCGGCATCCCGCACCAATCCACAACACCCAACCATGGGCCCTTCGTTGCAGCCTTAACTTGCAGGCCTTAGCGAGCCCACCACGACATTCCATTTCGCAACCTCTGGGCTTGTTGTCTTCCGTAAGCATTTCGAGATGGAAAAAGTCCATATCTCGTCCCTCAACTATTACAGAAGTCTACATGTCGTCCCTTAACCCGAAAACCAGACACAGTCCATCCCTCATGTAGCAAATCCGGGTACCTGACACCCATAGCTGGTATTGAATCTGGTTATGCACTGCTGGCACCACGTCGGATTGGGCCCATGTTGACTCAGCTCCTTTAGTAAATGGAAAGAGAGCTCTGGGCGGCGCCCCAGCTGTTGACCGATAAAAAAATCGATCCCCAAATCGGAACCCTAGCTCGGGTGGCACGGCGGCGGACAGCCCTTTTGTCTTGGGCGTCGAGCTTCGGCGGCGGCGCTCGCAAGTGGATAAGGATGGCCCTCGACGGCCCCTGTAATTCTATTCCGCCCGCCCGCCCGTCTCGTTAAATAATAAAAAGCCGGCTTCTCCTCTCGCTACTCCGACGGCTGCGCAGCCGCTTCACGCGCTTTGCTTTCGGTTTGGAGATCCACCAGGCGCCTTCTCTCTCTCCCTACCTCGGGCGCCTCCATCTTCACCCTCAAGCTTCTCCTTTGTCTGAGTGATGAACAACACCGCATCGTCGAGCTCAACCCAGTTGGGTGACCTGCCTCGGATCGACTACCCCAAGTGCCGAGTCAAGGTGATAAGATGCCAGAGCAGAGGCAACGATGTCTACTACAAGTGCCCTAACCACTTGAAGGTATGAGCCTCCAACATATTTGTTTCATAGACTGTGCAGTAGTGGTGGTTTGAGCAATTGTTTGTTTTGAAGCAGAATGATGACAAATCGTGCCCCTACTACTGGTATGAGGGCCCATATCTGGAGTATCCTACGCTCCAATCACCCTGACTTGCTGAATCCAGTACAAGCAGTAGAAAGCATTGAAGCCAAACCAGTTGCAGAAGAGGTGAATGGTGACCTCAAACTTCAGATGTGTGAGATGAAGCTACAAATGACTGAGATGAAGGTCCAGCTTGGTGAAGTCATGCTCAAGATCGTGGAAGCTAAGGAAGAGATCAAGAAAGAAATTGCTAAGGGAACCAAGTCTGCACCAGTGTTTACATGTCAGATTGTGTAGGTTTAGGTTAGTTGTCAGTGTAGTTTGCCTTGTTTAGCTTAGTTGGTAATGTACTAAGTGTAGTTGGGTACAATCCAGCTTTCCCAGTTTTTAATGTTATGCAATGTAATGAATTTAATGGCATCAAACCAGCTTAGTTCTGAGACTTGTTTCAGTCCAACATAGTCTATCATTTTGCTCTCTGTGATGTCTATATGTTTGAAGAGGATGAGCTGTGTCATTGGAGATGGTGAGTATGCAACAAGTCAGTGCATCCCGAGTATGCAAAGACAAGTCGCAAAAGCCGTGTCACTGGAAGACTGCCAGATTTTATTTTGGTCAAGCTGTACACCGAATCCCAGATTCTGTTTTGGTCAGCAAGACTGCAGGACATATGCATTTGATTATATGTGATAGCAAGACTGCAGGACAATGGAATAACAGCATAACACATATAATTGAGAAATAGATAAGGCCAGCTGATTGACAATACATAAAAGGTAGCAACAAATTCCATATAGTTTGCCTTACATATAAAGTAATGGGTACATAAGCACACATAATTCGGCATGTAGCCATACATAACTGTCTTGCATCACACAAACACATAATAGATAGTTCGGATTGTCTTACATCACACAAACACAAGCTAATTTGGATTGGCTTACAGCACACAAACACATAATAGGTAGTTTGGCATCTGGCCATTAATACAAACACATCACAACTTATCAGACTGCCATGGAGGAAGCATCAGGAAAGGTGCAGCTTTAGATTTATTTTGATTAGGCTTGGACTTTGCTGGTTCTTGAGCTGAGACACGAGCAGATGCAGTACCAGCAGTTAAGTGTACATGCACACTGCAATTAGCATTGGAACTTGGTACTTTGGCTTGCAGGTTCAATGTAGCTGACCCAGATGGAAGTGTTGACACCTTTGCTTGTGCACTTGATTTGATGATTTGTTTGGAGTATGCTCTCTACATAAACCAGATGAAGCTAAAATCAGTTTAAAATTCCAGAAGCGTAAATGTTTTTGGAGAGATGTAGATTAAACATACCTTTTGCCTGCTCTGTGAACCTGATGCATTGGTTGTTGAATTCCTTTTCCTAGAGCTTGTGCTACTCTGTTGCGTATTGCACAGCTCAACCATAGCTTGTGAGTTACCTTGTCCATGTGTCATACCTCTTTCCTGTGACTGAGGTCCTATTGCATTTGACTTAGCTGCCTGGGAGCTACCTGCACCCTCTGTGTTGAGTGTTGTGTGTGAGTTGCCTATTGTTTGTGAGTTACCTCCTACCTGTGAAGTTTCTGCCCCACTTCTCTTGTCACATGTGGACCTGTTGTGTCCAGGCAAGTGGCACTTAGTGCATCTGATAACTGTACCAGTTTTTGGCATTTTTGTTGCCTTTCTTGGTTCTGGCTCCCTTCTCCTCTCAGTCTTTGGTCTTCCTGGCATTTTCACATAACCAGGAGCTCTAAGTGGTACTCTTTCAGAAATGGTCCAGCTATTCATACCCTCAACTGGGTTCAAGCAGTGACTGTATGTTTGCTTGAACTGCTGAATAGAGTAACAGTCGACCACATAGGCATCCAATGAGTTGGTTTTGAACAATATACAGGAAATGGCATGGGAACAAGGAAGTCCAGCCAACTGCCAATACCTACAGGAACATGTCTTTGCCACCAAATCCACAGTGAATCTATTATCAAAATGCTTGACTTCATATTTGTCTTCCCCATTGCAAATGGCATGGCAAAGTGCGGAACAAAGATATGTACATATTTAATTTTTTATTGATGTTTGGGCATATCATAGTTGTCCACTTCTCAGATTTAGTTCTTTGCTCTTGGATCCTTACCATGACCTTTCTCCTGATTGTTTCAAGCATGGTGATTATAGAGAAGAACCTAGCCTCAACAATCCATTTATTGAATGACTCACAAATGTTGTTATCTACTGAGTCACAGTTATAGCCCAACCTGAACCAAGCTCTGCTCCAATGCTGGGGATGAGTGTTGAGTACAGCTTGTGCACCTTCTCTGGTTTCTTTTGCTAGTCTAGCTTTTGCCAAGTTGAAAAGCATCAGACAAGGTGCTTTAGCACACCTCCAAAACTTCTTTTGGTACTCCTTTTTGTAGAACTCCTTCTTCCAGTTTGCATAGATATGTCTAGCACAGTTTCTGTGTTCAGCTTCTGGTGCCCATTTACTGACAGCATTAATAATTCCCTACAAAAAATAGAAGACATATGTAAACATGTGATAATAGGGAATGATGAAACAATAGGGAATGATGAAACAATAGGGAAAGCTATGACAAACCTTTTGCTGGTCTGAGATGAAAACCCATTCCTTTCCTCCTTCAACACCAACATCTCTACAGAACAGATCACAGAACCAATCCCAATTGTCATTGTTCTCCTTATCCACAACTGCCCAAGCAATAGGATACATCTGGTTGTTAGCGTCCCTCCCAGGAGCACATAAAATTTCACCATTAGTTGCTCCTTTGAAGAAACATCCATCAAGCCCAACCACCTTCCTGCAGCTAGCTTTGAACCCTTGTTTGCAAGCAGCTAGACAAATATACATTCTTCTAAAAATAGGAGGCTCTACATCATCTTATTTGTTGATAACCACAGTACTTCCTGGGTTGCTTCTCAAAAGCTCTAGCTGATAATCATATAGTCTAGAGTACTGTCCTTTAGTTGCATCATAAGCTTTCTGCATCACTAATGCTTTTGCTCTCTTTAGTTTGGACATGCTGACATTGGCAAACATTTCTCTTGCACTTTATGCGCAACATATGGGCAAGTTTCCAAATTAGGGTTAGCAAGAATGAACTTCTCATATTTTTCAAGAATTCTAGGTGAGGTCACAAGTTTCTTGTCTCTTCTAGGTGGACGCATGTGATTACCAATATATGTACATATTTGCCAACTAGAACACCTAGAAGTATTTGACAACAGACACAACCATGGGCAACCTTTCCAATCACATATGGCCCTCACCCTCTTTGAATCATCCTTAACAAATTTGATGACCCTTCTCTCATTCAAACCATGTCTAATAGCAGCCTTTTTAAATTGCTTCTTAGAACTAAACTTCATTCCCAACTTGAACTTAACAAAAGGATTCTTTTTGTTGAATCTTGGACACATGTTACCTTGCCCTCCATCTCCTAGCTCATCAACAGTCTCTGCATCACTACTATCAACATATGGAGTGCTGCTGCCATCCTCCTCCTCTTGTCCAGATTTAGGCCTAAACGTAGCACCCTCATATATCACATCATCTAAGCTTCCAGCCTGACCCCTCTTGCACTTCTCCTTGAAATCCTTATAATTCCTATATATGTGTGCTGCTTCATCATCACCACCTGAACTAGATGAGTCTCCAGGCATGTAATCACTGTCAGTGTCAGTGTTAGGTGTCTCATTTCCATTTGGCTCACTTGCTGCTCCTGTCTCTCTAGGCATGCCCTTTACCTGTTCCTTCCCTTTGTTTGGACTGCTATAGAATTGTCTGACGAAGGCAATTTGCTTCTCTACTTCTTCTTTACTTTCAATTTTTCTTGTGCATATAGGTTGCATATCTACGTCTTCTATGAAATTGTCCTCTACATTATCTTCCATCTGTTCCATCTGTTCCTCATACTTATTGCAATCATTTGTCACGTCCTGCTCACCTTCAGGAACTGGGTCATGTTTTTCAACGAACACTTCAGCAACACTACCATAAACAATGCATTCAGACATGTACTGGCACCCCGTGTCATCAACCAAAGCTCTCAGACCACTAGCCATGTCTCTCCCCTCGAAATAGCCAATGCAACATTGTTCCTTCTTTCACCACGCAATGGTCGGCCGAGATGTCCAAAAACTTCGGCAGCGACATCTTGTCTCGGTCAATAAAAGACAAAGCTTCGATTGCCTCCAAAAAGATAAGACAATCCATTCCTATTCCTTAAGAACTCCCCATTAAAATGAAATCGCACAGGCAGGAAGTCCTCATCACCCATTGCTATGTAGCCTACGTGCAAAAAATATGAATATTACTAGTAAAATATGACTACAAGTCCTACCTGTTGGCCTTAAAATATGAGAAACACTGCATTACCAAATTTATCCGATGAATCCCAATCCACAGCGCAAGCAGGTCCCCCACCACGCGGTGTCCCAAGCTGAAAATCGCATTGCCGCCGAAGCTCCGACGCCGCGGCAACCAGCGCAAGCGCTGTCCGCCCCGCCGTGCCACCCGAGCTAGGGTTCCGATTTGGGGATCGATTTTTTTATCGGTCAACACTGGGCGCCCGCCTGAGCTCTCTTTCCCTTTACTAAAGGAGCTGAGTCAGCATGGGCCCAATCCGACGTGGTGCCGCCGGTGCATAAACCAGATTCAATACTAGCTATGGGTGTCAGGTACCGATTTGCTACATGAGGGATGGACTGTGTCTGGTTTTCGGGTTAAGGGACGACATGCAGACTTCTGTAATAGTTGAGGGACGAGATATGGACTTTTTCCTTTCGAGATTGCTATTGATTGCAGGCAATTTGTAATGATGAGCAAGTTCTTGTACGTAACTTCCATTTTTTTAGAAAAAGGGATTTATATTACGGCCTCTGCAAAAGTTTTGCAGACAACCATTCATTATTACAAAAAGTTTAAACTCTAGCGAAAAGAGCTCTCAAAAAGCCATCGATGCAAAGAAAGAAACAAAGCCAAATGATGAGCTAATCACTAAGCCTATGAAAAGACAGCCATCCATACTTGGCGAATATCTCCATTGTTGTAGTCTCCAAAAGTCGACATACCAATTTCAAATTGGATTGGTCGCCCTAATTCTAAAGAGTGGACCAAAGGCGATCAAATAGGTCACCTTGAAAATAACCTATAAATAAAAGTGTAATATTTTTCTATAAAAAACTGCATCATTTCTTGTCAACCATATGGACCAAAATATTGCACTTGCCCCTACTTGAATTTGAGACCGCAATTTTGGTTCAATTTGTTGTAGCCACATGTGGAAAAAATTAGTCATATTCATTGGAGGTGATAAGCCAACTGCTACGTGAACAATCCTCCAAACAAAATATGCTACATGACAATCAAAAAACAAATGTTGGATGGTTTCATTGTGGTTACAAAAACAACACTTCTTGTCACCCTTCCAATTTCGCTTTAAGAGATTGTCTTTTTTTAAGATCACCCCCTTTAGTAGAAACCAAACAAATATCTTAACTTTAGAGGTAATTTTAACTTCCATAGTGCTTTACTTACAGGTGTAGCAATTTGGTTTATAATTCTTTTATACTAGTAAGAGTCCATTTAATGGAATCATGTTGATCATCGAGTTGCACGAATGCCACTCTTGCAACCAAATCATTCCATTTAAGTAATTTATCCCCCACTAAAGCTATACCAAAAGTAATATTAAGTGGTGTAGTGCTAAAAACGTGTGCAACAGTGACATTCTTGCCATGGCTTTCTAAAATGGTGGTACCTACCACACATGTCATCTCTCAAAATATACGTGTTATTATACTGTATATGTATTCATGCAGATGCTCTGTATACGGATGGGATTATTTCTAATAAACCGTGATGATTATGTCGTGACTAATGGCTCAAACGGCACTGCTATTGGGCCGTTTTCTGTGTTGGTTTTTTTTGTCAAGACCGGGAGGGGCACTTAGAGCCTGTTTGATACAATGGCTAATTGCTAGCTAGCTAAGAATTAGCTCTAGTGCATCCAAATAGGTGGGCTAATTTTTTTAGCCAAGTCTTTAAGTAGTTGTTAGCCAACTAGCAAGCCAAGCATAGCTAATTTGGGCTCATTTTAATCCAACTAGTAACTAGCCACATACTCCCTCCGTTTCAAATTATAAGTGGCTTTTGACTTTTTTTGGTACATCTATTTTGTTATGTATCTAGTCTAGATATAATAATGTGTCTAGATACATAACAAAATAGATGAACCAAAAAAAAAATCAAAGCGAGTTATAATTTAGACCGAAGGGAGTATATCCAAATAGGCCCTTAATTAGTTGGGGTGATCACCCCTAAAGAACTTAGCTGGGGCACTCTATTTTGTTTTCATTCATTGTTGGGACATTTTTGTTTCTTCGGCCTTTTGTTTTAGTTTGTGCTGAAACATATACAACTTAGGCATGGATGCTTCCCATCATCATCTATCAATCTTGGCTATAAGTTTCTTGGGAACTAAGGGTCTGTTTGGATCCCATGAACTAGTAACTAGTTAACTAGTAATTAGTTTATAAGTATCCAAACAGGTGAACTAGTGAATAAACTATTGATCAACTTAAATCCATAAAACCCAACTATTTGGACTAGTGCTTCTCTTAGATTAGAAAAAAGACCCCCCGTTGCCCTCCACTGACAAATCGCAAAAAAAAAAAAAAAAAAAAAAAAAAAAAAAACACGTTGAGTAGCATAACGTGAACTGCAGGGTGGAAACAGGATCAGCAGGTGCTCAGACGTGCATGGGAACCTGAGCTGGGAGGGGTATAAACGACATTGTGTTGGGATAGTACTAATCACTAGTTGAGGGATCCAAACAGGTATGAACTAACTACTAGTCAGCTAACTACTATTCAACTAATCACTAGTTCTAACTAATCACTAGTGCTAGTTGATCCAAACAGGGCCTAATATGGAGATTGTAATAATCAGATGAATTAAAAAGTAATTGGACAAAAGTCCTTTATTCCAATCTCTTGCGCCTCTCTCTCTACCGCTGCCGCCGCCCCTCTCCTGCCGCGCCGCCGCAAAGCCGCTGCCCCGCCCCCTCCCTTTCTCTCCATCCTCTCCACCAAGCCCAATGCACCCTCCCCGCCGCGTGTGTTACACTCGGACTCTCCATTTACTATATAAATATTAAGTGGTACTCCCTCTGTTCCAAAATAATTGTCGATTTCGCTTTCCAAGAAACAACTTTGATTAAATATATTTTAAAAAAACATTAACATTTATAGTACATCACTTGTATCATCGGAAATATCTTTAAATCTAGTTTTTTAACAAATTTATTTGAAGATAAAAAATATTGCACGTATTTTGCACAAATCAAGTTAAACCTGTGACATAAAAAACCTAAAACGACAGTTATTATTTGGAATGGAGGGAGAGTATGCTATGGTACTTGTAGTGTACCTCATTTCATATTAGTAGTTACTTTCACATACTTGTCCATATCATCAGTCCAAATCATTCTCTTAAGTTTACCGGTAAACCTAAAAGAATCGTTAAACTTACGTTGAAATCAGAAAAACATGTGAGTTAATTTGAGTAAGATTATAGACAATCAAATTGAATTTTGCCACCATTGGGTATTTTTCTCTCCGTAATGATGTGAGTCGTGAGTGTGCACCCCATTCTCTCAATAATTTGTGAATCATTACATCATGATGATACACAGTAGATGCTCTCCCATGTCCTACTCCCATGTCCTATACGGCTACAGTGTGGCTTAGCGCTGCCACTCTTCTTCCATGGAGGCCCTCATTCATGTAAGCCGTGCAGGGGGCAGTTGGGCTTCTGCTGGGAGCGGAGATGGCAGAGGGCCCGGACTAGGCGAGCGAGCCAGCGAGAGGAACGGGGTAAAGGCGGTCAGAGGCTGCACTGTTCACGGCGGCCCTACGCTGAGGTGACCCATCATCCTGCCTCGCTTTCCTCCCTTCTCTCCGCTCTCGTCGTCTCCCTCGTCGTCGACTGCAGTAGTGGACGGTCGTCTGCAGTGGCGTGGTAGCAGCAGTAATCTCTCTGCTCCTTCCCCATGCAATGCAGAGCTTCCTCATCCTGCTCCCCTGGTCTGGGCTGCCGCTGCTCCCTTGATTGCTGTGATCATTTACTACTCTCTCTCTCGCGCGTGCAGCGGCAGTGCTGGTTGTTGCACCGTTCACACTTGCAGAATCACGGCACAGTCGTCGTCGCCGTCGATCGCCGTCTGCATTGGAGTGTAGTATGACAGACAGCAACGACGTACTCCCTCCGTCTCGCAAATAAATGAACATCTTTGACTTTCGTATTTTCTATTTGACTGCTTGTCTTATTTAAAAAAAATTAAAATTTTCTAATTATTTTTTATGACTTATTTTTGTCATTAGAGATACTTTCATAATGATTTATTTATCTTATGATTTGTATAAAAAATTTAAATAAGACGAATGGTCAAACATGAATTATGAAAGTCAAAAACGTTCATTTATTTGTGAGACGGAGGGAGTAGGGTCAAGGGTGAAGCCGGCACCCAAAAGGAGATGGACTGATATGGTGGAGGACCGTGCTCGGTCAACACCGATTCAACGCTCCCTGCATAGGATATCGAGCACGTACTCGTAGCTCATTCAATTTGATGGACATGAGCAGTTGGCATTTATACATACTGTACCTGACGAACCATGCATGATGTACGTAGTATTAATGTACTCCTCCGTCCACAAAAGACTGCCATTATAAGACTTTTTTGAAAACTGTGTTTGACCACTCGTCTTATTTAAAATTTTTGGTACAAATATCATATATCTTATTATGACTTATTTTATCATTTGAGATACTTTAATAATAATATATCTATTTTATAATATATATAAAATTTTTAAATAAGATGAGTGGTCAAACACAATTTCTGAAAGTCTTATAATGGCGGGTCTTTTGTGGACGGAGGGAGTACTACTACTGCTAGTATGTCTCCTAAGCAACTTGTTGTCTGAAAATGCATCTGGCTTCTTTTCCGTTGCTGTCTCCTTGTCGAAACGATTTGAAGACCATAGTTATTGCCGTTCAGACCAAATTGAGGCCTCTTAAATCATAATAATGCCACAAGGATAGAGTTCTATCCCTTGTTCAGATTGAAAGTTTTTCAATCCAAAGTACTATAGCACTTTCATTTTATTTAGTAATTATTGCCCAATTATAGACCAACTAAGCTTAAAAGATTTGTTTTGACCAAACTATATAATTAGTTATTTTTTTTTACCTTAATGCTCTATGTATGCAGCTAAAAATTGATGTGATAGAGAGAATGAAAAAAATCTGCAATTTAGAGGGGAAGAGAACAAGGGCCTAGTATATACATGATGTACAATATGTATAGAGACGACCGACCTAATAGCAAATTTGATTTGGATGCACACTAATGATGACTAGATTAATCTTAAGCTTTTTCTATGTGAGGGCCTGGTCATTCACTTGAGTGGGACACAAATAATGAAAACTAGTCTAAAATTACTGATAACATTTTCTAAGTGGCGGCATATGCTCCCATTCAGCTCTACCTAGGTCCGCGCTGTGCATAAGTTGCACTGGTCTAGATTAACTACGACTAAAGTTTAGATGGACTAAAATTTAATCCCTAAAATTTAGTTAGATCATATTTTAGTCAAGTGGCTTGTGGAACTTTGGATACACATCGACTAAAAGTAAACTAATAAAAGCAAGTTCCCTCGATTAGTTGATATAGACTAATCAAAGTAGACTAAAGGATGTCCATAAGTCTATGTCTAGGACATAGACTTATGGACATCCTTTAGTCTACTTTGATTAGTCTATACTCCCTCCGTTTCAAAATGTTTGTCGCTTCGTTTCCCGAGAAGCAAATGCCGGCAATTTTTATAAATATTAAATATCATCGATTAGTATCATAATTAGTATCATCGGAAAGATCTTTGGATCTAGTTTTTTAACAAAATTATTTGGAGATATAAATATTGCTCGTATTTTCTATAAATCGAGTCAAACTTGTGGCACGCATCCCACGGCGACAGTCAATTTGAAACGGAGGGAGTATCAACTAATCGACTAATGATTTGGAGTGAAAACAAGCATGAATGACGTACTCGAAAACATCCTAGACTTGGTCTTGGATTATACTCCATGTATGTGTACGCTGCATGACAGCATCAGTGCTTGGGCGGGCTCTGCAAGGCATTCAGTTTACTGACCTGATCGTCTGATCCACTCCAAGCAGTGCAGCTATCGGTAGTCTCTCCGAGTCGCTCTCCCTGTCACAAGTGTTGCATTGGGTTTCGTCCGGTCCGGCCGGTCAGCGGTGGAAGACGACGAAATGGTGGTGCACTCTTCCTTGGTGTCGCTTGTCACGTGTACAGGTACAGCATTTGGTTGGGTACTCTCGCCGCTGCTCCTAACATGCTCCGCCCAAAAAAAAAAAGAACTGTTGTTTTAGATTTTTTTTCTTTGATTTATAGAATATATGTGTAACAATTATGTCTCTAAATAAATTGTTCAAAAAACTAGATTAATAGATCTTATCAATAATACTAATTATGTACTATAGATATTAATATTTTTTTTACATATATTTAACTAAAGTTGATTTTTAAAAACAAAAACGATAGTTTTTTATTGAGATGGATGGAGAACGGACTACCCATCTCTTCCGCGCCAAGACCAATGTTTTACTAATATGTACTCTATTCATCCCAGAAAGCATGTAATTTTAGAACATTACCATATTTTAGTGTCAAGTTTTACCAATTATATAGATAAAAAATATAAATATTTATAATGTTTAAAAATATCATTAGATTAATTATGAAATGTTTTTTCATAATAAATTGATTTGGGACTATAAATATAAACAGTAGTTATTGACAAAAAAAAAAAAGTATATATAAACAGTAGTTTCTATAAACACGGTCAAGCGTGAAGCACTTTAGCTGGCCCAAACCCTATAATTGCATTCTT